>CM046450.1:32787268-32792268 GCA_025506515.1 Flaveria trinervia | reverse complement strand
TATTTTAAGAGTTGTCACAATTTAGTTGTCCTAGAACATAGTTAGCTATACCCTCTCTTTTTCAAAATTGTACGATTTTTTATATAGAAAAAATTATAGAGTAGTGACTTCCTAAGTGAATTTTATATGTAATATTAGTTACATCTATAGTTATGCGATAAGTAAAATGGTGATCCTATTTCTTGTTTCGTTTTGGTAATATACTTAAAAATATTTAAATACGCATATTATGTCCTACATGAATAAATTCAGCGAATTATAGTGAATCAAGTGTTGCATACATATATATATATATATATATATATATATATATATATATATATAATATATATATATATATATATATATATATATAAAGTGTAATTTTCGTACGAATCATACGAAATCAAAAGGACACTATATGTGTTTTCCGGCGGAGAGTAGTTTCGTACGCGTCACAACTACACATATAATTTACATAATTATACATATATTCATAGTTACGCAAGATATATTTGTTATTTGGCAACGTAAAATTACTCACGTTATAAAAAACAATTACGCAAGTTATCTTTATAATTACGTAAGTTGTGCGATAATTATGTAGTGGATAATCACACAAGTTATGCGCATAGCACACATACGTTTTTTAAATGGTTTAAAAAAATAGTATTACTATATATACTCATGTTAAAGAGGATAAAATATTTGTTTTTATGGTGTTTTTCTTTTAATATAATGTCATATGAAAAAGTTATAATTGCATAAAAAGATGAAGGAATTTGTTTTTAAAAAAACAACAATTGTAGTTTATTCCCAATTGTACCCCTCTAGCCATTCTCCTACGTGATTATTACATCTTAAATCTAAACCGTTCTTCTATTAAATCAACGGTCTTCGTTACTCCGCACCATTCGCACAAATTATAAGCTTTGTACCATAAACTTTACCTAAACACACATATATATATGTGTGTGTATGTGTGAGTTGTGTGTATTGATTTCTATATTATATACATATTGAAGGATTGAATATTATAATAGATAATGGTAATGCAATATGGAGAAATATAAGAACTATCGAACACTGCATAACATATACTTCCCATCTTAACTTAGTTTTGTTGCAAGTACACAACTCGTGGTTTAACTACCTTTCTAAGCACTCACTAATAAAAGTTTTAGTTTGATATTGTTGTTAACCATTAAATCTTCTCGCCTTTGTGTCAAGTGGATAGCGTCTAAAATTGTTCTAAACTTACTAATTTACTATTATTCAGTTTTAATAAAATACTACAGCTTTAGTAGCATAGCAAAGTTCGAATGTAATATATGTTTATAGAATTATAGTAAGGAAGAAAGAAAGTGTTAGTTGCAGAAGACATAAGTTAAACATTTTACTCGGTGTTTTGTACTAGTATGGTTTGAAAAGGTATAAACTCAAGGTAAAATGATAATTATTACTCTATTATTATTTTAGATGAGAAATGAATAGTTTTCTTTTTGTTGTTTTTAAAAATTTTCATATTAGTTTTAAGTTTCTTATATTTTTAACATTTAACTTTATTTGATTTTCGGCTATTAAAGTTTAAGATATTAAAGTTTAACTATCACACTATTTATAGAGAAACTTTAATTTATCAAGTTTGATCACTACAGTTTTATATTTTTTTATTTATTTTGGCCATCGATTTGTTTTCTAACTTTGGCCCTAATACTTAGTATTTTAGAGTTGGCCACCGGTTATTATTTTCTTGATTTAGCTATTAATGTTTAGAATATTAGAGTTTGGCTAGGCCACTACACTATTGATATTAAGTTTTACTTTTTGAAGTTTGACCACTAAGATCCAATATCTTTGAGTTTCGATGCTAACTTTTGATTTTATATTTTTCGATGAGTTGGACAAATAATGACCAAAGTAACACAACATTACATGTGAGAAAATTGATCAGACTCCCACCGTATAGCGCGTGACTTTGACAACTAATATTTAGGACATAAGAGTGTGGCTACTAATTTGTTTTTTTTTTGCCTTTAGCAACCAAAATATAGTATCTTAGAAATTAACCACTACACTATTTATAGTCATGTTTAATTTTTTTGAATTTCACTACTAAAGAATAGTATTTTTGAGTGTCACTATCACACTTCAATTTTATGGTTTCTCGTAAGCTAGACAGATAACCAAGGCCGGCCCAATAGTGGTGTAAGGCCCCGTTCCCGGGATGCTCACAGCTGGTCAATCATCGCACATAAAACATAGTTTTTCATTTATCTTAAATAAACGTTTGTAGTGAAAACATCAGAAATAACATTTTATTTCATTATAAAGGCTTTTGCAAATTAATACATCGTTATCACATTACAAAATACTTGTAACATTACATCACAAAAGCATTATAAAAATGGATGTCATCCAAAAAGAGCCAAGTAGCTGCCCCATGCCATTCTCAGCAACCTTTAACTACCAACTGGAAACACATAAAAGTCAGCGTTGTTGAGTGAGTTCTAGTTTTAAACTAAAACATACTTTACTTCCACTGTACACGCACAAGAGGAACCACTTTGTTCCTTAATCTCTTCTCTTTACAATCAATGATCACCACTGGTTGCTCCACATAATTGAGCTCTTCATCTACCTCGATATCCTCTAGTGGTACAATCATATCCTCGTCTGCTAAGCATTTTCTCATATGAGATACATAGAATGTCGGGTGAATTCCACTTAACTTATCTAGCAACTCCAATCTATAGGCCATATCTCCTACTCTAGCAATGATTCGAAAAGGCCCTATGTATCTCGGGCTCAACTTGCCCTGCTTTCTGAACCGAATGATACCTTTCCAAGGTGAGACTTTCAACATAACTCTATCACCCACCTAGAACTCAATCGGCCTACGTCGTTTATCGGCATACGACTTTTGTCTATCTTTGGCTGCCTTCATGAAGGCCTTAATCTTTTCAAGCTTCTTAGTCGTAGCCTCGATCACCTCGACGCTTCCTAATTCTTTCTAATCAATATCACCCCAACGCACAGGTGTTCGGTGTCACACCCCAACCTTGACAGCGGAAACATTGAGATGTGAGAGTTAAGATTGTTCACAGCCACATAACGCTATTAATAAATCCAAATATATTATTCATAAGTTTCAATTGCAACGTTACAAGCATAAGCCTTAAACAAATTGTACAAAAGTTAAATTTGACAAGTTCTTCCATTTATTCTCTAGGTCCAATCCTATATGAGATCAGCTTCAAAGTAGTATCATACTTGAGTATTTCCTGAAACATGTTAAAAAAAAAGTTAACAATAATGTTGGCGAGATTTCCATAGTTTTTAATACATAAGTATGTAAAAGATGGCAATTCATGTTGTAAGTTAGAAAACAAAGTAACTAGGGATGTAAGACAGAATGCACAATCAAACCTTGACAAAGTTTTACAAGTCTCAAACGTTTACAAGTATATACGATTAGCTAAGAGTACTTGGATCAACCAGGCAGGCTTGTCAGGCTCATAGATCTATGACGTCACCAGGCTAGCAATAGTTAATGATTGTACATATAATCGACATTACATGGTAGCTACAAATGTCAACTAACCACAACATACAGGTGAAATGCCATAAGTTTACAAGAATCAAACGTTTTTACAAGTTCAATGTTTATGATGTAACATGTTTCACCCCAAAGTGTAAAATATAAAGGGGTATAGAAATACTCACATGGTCAATATATAATGTATGATTAATAAGAAATAATAACAAGGGTCGTTTCAACGTAGTCCTTCAAAATGCACCTAAAATAAATATATATTACAAGATTAAAGTTTGATTATAATAAGTTTAACGTTTTAACGAGAACTAGGGTTTTAAGTGGAATTTAGGATGTTAATAATTAGATCCAACTAACAAGGTAAATTTGATTATGTTTTGAGTCAATATACTATTTAATCATTTTAATACTAATAAATAAAAAAAAATCATTTGTAACAAAGTCTAAATATAGTTTAACAAACTTTTAAAGTAAACCCATTTTAAACAATAATATATACTTGTTATTTGAACAAATAATAATTTAGTGAGTTATAATGATATTAATGTCTATTTTATAAGAAAAATAGTTTAAATATATTATTTGAGCAAATAAGTATTTAGTAAATTAAAACAATATTTTAAGTTTAAATTATAAGAAATAATCTAAATATATTATTTGAACAAATAATGATTTAATAAGTAAATAATATTTGAAATCTATTTTATAAAAATTGAACTAATTATATCATTTCTTGTTTAAAATAATTAATAAAAATATCAAAATGTTATAAGAAATAAATTTCCAAAAAATTAGTTAAGTGATTTTTAAAAATATTTGAAGTTTTTAAATGAAATTAGTATATTTATTACAAATTTTCTGAAATTTATTTTCGGCTAAAACCAAAAAAAATTACATGATGGTGCCCGGGTTCGAACCCGGGACCTCATGTGTGTGGGGCAAGCGTCTTAACAAGTGAACCAGGGCCGCGGCCTTCGTTATGTTGGTTTCCATTTCTTATAAATACAAACATTAAAGGAAACCCCAATCGTATGAACCCTAGCCTTAACCGAATCAAATTGAGCCTCAAATCGTTGTTGTCAATCAAATTAATGTTAGGGCTTTCGTTCTCCAACTGAAATCGAGTAAGTACATGTCTTCAATTACCTGACTTGATGTAGAAAATAATAAGAACATATGACGGCCAGGTCGCGACAAACGTAGCATTGTTTTGGTACCCAAACGCCAATTATAATCTAATTCGTTGCACAAGTAGTTTCTCATGATCTTAAGGATGAAAAGCCCTCTGTAAATTTCGAGTTTGAAGCCTTTATCATGGTGTTCGAATTGTGGCAGCCAGTAGCATTCGATTGAGGACAACTAAATGATTGTTTAGGTTAGTTTTTAATTAGATTATAATTACGTTTTAAAGCACGAACGACTATGTAGTTTAATGGGGTTTCAGTTATGCACTCGATCAGGTCTA
>CM046450.1:32730545-32787168 GCA_025506515.1 Flaveria trinervia | reverse complement strand
AATCAAACCCCACCCACAACATACACACATACACACATACGGGTATAAAACCCAACTTTTATGAAAAATTCATACATGCATTTCCAACCCCAAAACAGTTTAAAAACAGTAAAAAGGGGTTCTAGAACTCACCTTTGTAGCTTCTGGGTATGACTTCTTCCATAACCTTTTGCAATTGAGTTCAACCACCTAGAAACCCACAAAATCGCACACAACCGAACACATAATACATATAAGCATACAGTCGAGGATAAAGCCGGTTAAGAACATCACAAAACCAATAATTCTTACCTTGAATTCGACTCCTGCACTTGTTCTTCTTCAAAATATCCGAGTTCGGCCTTCTTTCTCTCTCTCTCTTCAAAACCCGAGAGTGTTGATGTGAATAGGCAACATGGGTGGCCATGTTGCTTTATTCACCACTTTTAAAGATTTTGTCCTTCTTGACACCTTTAATCCCTCTACTTGGGCTTTATATCCTTTCTGTCTTTTCCTTCACTTTATGCTTTTTTCTTTGACTTTTAAAATAACCAGGTGTTACAAGTCAACCCCCTTATATAGGTTTCGTCCCTGAAACTTTTTATTACTCAAACAATCATAGGTAATGTTGTCCCATTTCCTCCTCCATCTCCCACATAGACTCAGATCCCTTCTTGTGCTTCCACTGTACACACATAAGAGGAACCACTTTATTCCTTAACTTCTTCTCTTTACGATTAATGATTGCCACAGGTTGCTCCACATAATTGAGTCGTTCATCTACCTTGATATCTTCCAGTGGCACAATCATATCCCCGTCTACTAAACACATTCTCACATGAGAAAACATGGAATGTCGGGTGAATTTCACTTAACTCATCCTGTAACTCTAGTATATAGGCCACCTCTCCTACTCGAGCAATGATTCAGAAAGGCCCTATGTACCTTGGGCTCAACTTTTCTTGCTTTCTGAACCGATGATACCTTTCCAAGGTGAGACCTTCAAGATAACTCTATCACCCACCTGGAAGTCAATCATTCTACATCGGTTTCATCCATATGACTTTTGCCTATCTTTAGTTGCCTTCATAAACGCCTTGATCCTTTCCAGCTTCTCAGTCGTATCCTCGACCACCTCGATGCACCCTAACTCTTTACATCCAATATCACCCTAACACACGGGTGTTCTACATCTCCTACCGTATAACATCTCATAAGGAGGCATACCAACGCTGACATGATAACTGTTGTTATATGAAATTTAGCTAATGGCAAGTGGTCATCCCAACTTCCTCTGAAATCAATGACACATGCCCCAAGCATATTTTCAAACGTCTGAATAGTCCTTTCTAACTAACCATCTGTCTGGGGATGATAAGCTGTGCTAATATGTAACCTCATCCCTATCGCATCGTGGATTTTTTTTCCAAAATTTAGATGTGAACCGAGTGTCACAATCAGACACAATAGACATTGGCACACCATGACGAGTACAATCTTTTTAATGAACAGGTCTGCTAACCTCTTAGATGAATATGTCTCGCGAATCAGTAGGAAGTGAGCACTCTTCGTCTAATGATCAACTATCACCGGGATGAATAAAGTATAGAGTCTTATGAGTTTCGTCCATAATCTTCACACGTAGATCCCTAAAATAAGGAATCCACATCCGTACCCAATTCCACAACTAGGCCTCTCATTCTTTTGGAGTTAAGATGATCTTCTTTCAATGCATCATCTTGAAACTCCTTGACCTACTTCATCACATTAGAGGTCATGACCAACTGGTAAGCCTTCACTCGAATTGGCTCGGGCCTCTCCTTTCAGCTAAAGGCATCCGCCACCATGTTGGCTTTGCCTGGATGGTAATGGATCTCGCAATAATAATCTTTTATGAGCTCCAACCATCTACTTGGCCTCATGTTTAAGTTCTTCTGCTCGAAGAAGTACTTCAAGCTCTTGTGGTCAGTGAATTTGGTGCACTTCATCCCGTATAAGTAGTACCTCCATATCTTTAATGCAAATACCATGGCTACTAGCTCTAAGTCATTAGTAGGGTAATTAACCTCATGAACCTTCAACTGTCAGGATGCATAGGCTATATCCTTTCCTTATTGCATCAACATACATCCCAACCCCAAGTAGGAAGCATCTGAATAAACCACCAGATCCTCACTTCATTGGGCAACGACAAGACAAGAGCTTGAGTCAACCTTGTCTTTAACTCCTCATATGCCTTTTCTTGAGCTTGACCCCAAACAAACTTTACATCCTTCCGAGTCAACTTGGTTAGTGGGAAAGAGATCTTAGAGAAGTCTTGAAGGAATCTTCTATAACAGCCCGCCAAACCCAAGAACCTACAAATCTCGGATGGCGTCCTTGGTGATTTCCATTGCATCACCGCCACCACCTTTGTCGGGTCCACCATAATCCCTTCAGGATTCACTATGTGACCCAAGAACTGAACCTCACACAACCAGAACGTGCACTTTGAGGATTTAGCATACAACTTCTCCCTTCTCATCGTCTCCAACATCTCTCGAATGTGATCAGCATGCTCATTCTCGCTCTTCAAATAAATCAGGATATCATCAATAAAAACAATCACTGATTTATCAAACATCGATCGACACACTTGATTCATTAAGTCCATAAAAGTAGTTGGCATGTTGGTTAAACCGAATGACATAACGAGAAACTCGTAGTGTCCATAACACGTGCGAAAAGTTTTTTTAGGAATATCTTGATCTTTAACCTTCAGCTAATGGTAGCCAGACCGAAGGTCTATCCTCAAGAACTAACTGGCACCCTAGAGCTGATCAAACAGATCATCAATTCTTGGTAAGGGGTATTGATTCTTCACTGTCAGCTTGTTCAGCTCACGGTAGTTTATACACATCCTCATACTATCATCTTTCTTCTTCACAAATAAGATCGGAGCACCCCACGAAGAGATACTCGGTCTAATGAACCCCTTATCAAGCAATTCCTGCAATTGCTCCATCAAATCTTTTATCTCAGTCGGAGCCAACCGATACGATGCCTTAGCAACACGTCTGCAAAGTCACACACCATCGGTACGTCGGTCAGTTGTGGTGTTGGTGTGTCCACATCCTTTACGTGGGCCAAGTAGGCACTACCTCCACATCTCATGCACTTTCCCGCCACCGCCATCGAAATCAATTTCGGGATTGTCATGACTTAATCACCATAAACCATCATCGAACTCCCGTTAGGCACCGTCAATCGAATTATCTTATTGCAACACACAATGTTCACCTCATAGTCCACCAACCAATCCATTCCTAGGACTATGTCAAACCCACCTAAGGTCATCACAAATGGCCTAAAAGGAAACTTGTGACCTTCTAGTTCTACGTCACATCCTTCTATCATCTTTGAAATCATGGTAGACATACCTATGGTCATTTATACATCAAAGGGCGTATCTATATTCTTACTACTAACAGACAATTTAGCACAGAAAGCAGCAGAAATAAAACTTTTACTGGCACTAGAATCAAATAACATAGAGGCTAAAGTTTGGTTTACTAGAAACGTACCTAACACCAGATCAGGGTTCGTCCTAGCCTCCTCCTGCGTCATTGTGAATGCTCTAGGACCTGCCCTCTACCCCTCTCATGCAGCCTTCTTTGTTCCTAAACTTTTAGCCCTTGGCTTCTTGCAGTCCTAACTCATGTTGCCCTCCCCGCCACAATTAAAACATCTCCCCGCTTTGCACTCTCTTGCCATATGGCCTGGCTTCCCACACTTGAAGCACACATTCAATCCCCATCTACACTCACTGTTGTGTTCCTTCCCACACTTACCACACCTTCTCAGTCGTGCACCGGATGTGACTACACGTCAGTCATCCACCCGTGCCCCTTTATTACTTGGAGTATCCCCGCCACGTCCAACCCGCTTCCCATTCTAATTCCGGTCACCACCACCTTTCTTACTTCCTTCAACCAACTCCACAGTCCTTTCATCATACAACCTCCGTGCCAAATCAACCACCGACCTAAACATGCTCGGTCAGGCAGTGATCATGTGCCAACGGACATCCGCCAGCAAACCCTGGATATATCTCTTGATCTTTCGTGACAAGGGTGTCACTTGATCCAGCACCAGCCATGCCATCTCATTGAACTTCGTGGTGTATTGTCATTGTTCCCACCTCCAGCTGCAGGAACTCCCTTTCCACATTGTCCATTTCCCTGTGAGGACAGAACTCCTCAATTACCAGCTTCTTCAGCTCAGACCACCTCATTCTTCCAATCACCCGACTACCCTCGGCTTAGACAATATTGTCCCATTAACATAGAGCCGAGTCCACAAACGAGTGGGTAGTAAACTTCACCTTCTTATCTTCCTGGCACTCGCTATTGTCAAGAATAGCTTCCATCTCTCTCACCTACCGGTGAGCAGCAACAGTAGTGCCGTTATCATCAAAAGTAGGGGGCTTGCATCTTTGAAATGCCCCGTAGTTACAGCCTTGTGCCATCTCCTACACCGGCTCTTCCTCCTCCTACTCATCGTCGGAGTGAACAGTCTTAGTATCCGGTTGCTTGCGTCCTCCTGAGGACCTATTCCTCTCCCTTATTTCCCCTTCCCGTGCAGCCTTAATCATTTCAATCACCATAGACGGTAAGATCATCTGCATGACCTAATGCACCTCCTCTACAATAGCCTCCGTTACCGAGGCCCTTAAATTAGCACTCTCGTCTCCACCCTCTAGATGAGGGGTCTCGGGTTCTTCATGAACCACCTTTTCGGCTCTAGGCCTTCCTCTTGTGACCCGTGGTCTTGCACCATGTCTACCACGACCTCCACCACGTAAAGCCTTCGATGATCTACCACCGGCCATCCTCTAAACACATTATAAGATTCAAATACCAACACGGTCATTCAAGGGAACAACTCAGTTTATGTCAAGTATAGTATGTCCCTAATAACAGTGGCTAGTTGTGATTAGCCACTTACTTTACTCTTCATACCCCAAGCATTTCCTATCCCGACTAGATGAGTGTCTAAATCTACTAACAGCACAAAAACCACATAACATGCACACGTAATGCTGGTTAACACTAAAGAAAATACCTGATGAGACATAGCTAATCGGACTGGCATCCCTTCCCATTCCGTCCCATTTTTAGTTTAAGTTTAGGTTTGTTTAAAAATTTACCCATTTCACTTAAACTTTATGTGAGGCCCCATTCCCAAGACGCTTACAGCTAGTAAATCATTGCACATAAAACATATATTTTCATCATATTACATAAAAACGTTGCAGCCGAAACATTTAAACAAACATTCCATTTCAATATAATATCTTTTGCAAAATAATACACCGTTATCCAATTACAAAACCCAAGTTGTATTACATCACAAAAGCATTATGAATGGATGCCATCCTAAAAAAGCTAAGTAGCCGCCCCGTGCCATCCTCAGCAATAATTACCTTCCAACTGGAAACACATAAAAGTTAGCGTTGTTAAGTGAGTTCTAGTTTTATAAGAAAACATACTTTATTTTTCATTAAAACCAATCTTTACTTTCATGCGATCATACATCATACGTACACATAGATAATATTATTATTATCTTCATCTTTGTTTGTTATCTTTCATTCATTCATACATTCTTACTTTCATTTGTTCATTCATCATTACATCTTTTCCTTCCGTCAAACCATGAACTTTACCCTTCAGTCTCCTTGTACTGGGCCTAAGCCCGTCATAGACCTTCCAATACGATGCACAGCACCTCCTGGCCATAGTACCTAATATAAAGTTCAGGTGTACCATTGACATGTGCTATGCCCTTTAGTCCTCATGGTACTGGGCCTAAGCCTATCATGGACCTTCCATTACGGTGCACAACACCTCCTGGCCATAGTATCTAAGGCAAGTATCAATGGTTCCATACAAATGGTCAATCACAAGGAAAGACCCCGATGTGCATCCTCATAGGGTAGTGAACCCGCACACCGTTGGGCTAACACCTTACAAAGGGGCATGTCCCAACATGCAAGGCTTGCAAGACTTTGATTACTGTCTTCATTCATTAATGCATGCATTCATTCATCATGTTCCTCTTTTCATTATCTTTCACATTATGTTACATAATACTTTCATTTCATTCATTAACATTCAACGTAAAGTCACGGGAAAGATAAACATTCATCATAACAAGGAACATATCATACACAGTCATCATCATCATACAAGGCATCATCATACATACATAGCATACATCATGCATAAACATACAACATCATTCATCATCAACATCAACATCATGCCCAAGATAGCCTCTAAGGCCACAACAATCATCCTACCTAAACATACGGGAACCTCCCATGTCAAAACTTACATCTGCACTTTCCCCCGAAAGTCAGTAATTAAACTACACTTTCCTCGGGTACACCAACCCTACTTGGGCATATGGGCACCCTTTAGTCACATGGCCTTCACGCGACTTAACATCATGCGAATGGACCAATGCGGATGGCCACCTATGCGAATGAACCTCATGTGAATGAACTCAATGTGGATGAGTCCCATGCGAATGGAACTAATGCGAATGAACACCTTGTGTGGATGAAACTAACGCAGATGAGCACTTGTGCGAATGGACCTAATGCGGATGGAACGAGGCGTACGGGCCTCAGTCGCATGACTCCCCATGCGAATGACCATCAGTCGCACGACTTCCAGGCGTATGGGCCTCGGTCGTATGTCTCACATGCGATTGAACCTCAATGGCACGACTGGAATGCAGGTGGACTTCAGTCGCACGACAGGCATGCCATTCGGTCGCATTGCCCTAACTGTGCAGAATACAGCTCACTCCCGAACACAATCTGCCATTTTCGACCTCTAAGCTCTTCCAACCCTCTTCTAAGCCCAAACCAACCATCCCAAACCTTAGAAATGCATACCACAACACCATACAAGCACACACAAGCCCGAAATCATACGTCACTCGCATCATACACAAACACATACACACGGATCAAACGCACACATTTAAAAAATGGGTTTTCACTATGTGTTCCAGCCCTAAATCAGTTGAAAACGGGTAAAAGAGGGGTCCTAGAACTCACACAAACCATACCGAGAAGTAGAGCTTTGATTGGACCGTTACATGACGATTTTGCTCACCTGAATCCACCCGAACCAACGTTTTCTCTCTTTTCTCCCTTTCTTCTTCTCCTCTCTTTTCTTTGCTAAAATTTTGGTGTGGGGAGAGGGTAAGGGCTGCCGTCTCCATTCAAATACCTCAATTCGCCCAACTCTCTCTCGTTGGCGAGTTTGGTCCCTCGACTTTGGACTTTATTTCTTTCTCCTTTCATCGGCTTCAAAAATAAATAACCGGGTGTTACAAGTCCACCCCCTTATATAGGTTTCGTCCTCGAAACCTGTTATTCCTCGAACAAACATGGGTAATGCTGCCTCATTTCTTCTTTAGTTTCCCATATGGACTCGGATCCTTTCCTGTGCTTCCACTGTACACGCACAAGAGGAACCGCTTTATATCTCAGCCTCTTCTCTTTTCGATCGATGATTGCCACTGGTTGCTCCACGTAATTGAGTCGTTCGTCTACTTCGATATCCTCCAGTGGAACAATCATATCTTCATCCGTCAAACACTTTCTCTGATAAGATACATGGAATGTCAGGTGAATTCCACTTAACTCATCTGGTAACTCCAATCTATAGGCCACCTCTCCTACTCGAGCGATGATTCGGAAAGGCCCTATATACGTTGGGCTCAACTTGCCCCGCTTTTGGAATCAGATAATACCCTTCCAAGGTGAGACCTTCAACATAACCGGTCACCCACTTAAACTCTATCGGTCTGTGTCGTTTATCAGCATACGTCTTTTCTCTATCTTTGGCTGCCTTCATGAAGGCCTTGATCTTTTCAAGCTTCTCAGTTGTAGCCTCAATTACCTTAACTCTCCTAGTTCTTTTTGACCAATACCACCACAACAGACGGGTGTTCTGCATCTCCTACCGTATAGCATCTCATAAGGTGGCATACCAATACTGGCATGATAACTGTTGTTATTTGGCATAACTGTTGTTATAAAAGACGGGTGTTCTGCATCTCCTACAGTATTTGGCATACCAATACTGGCATGATAACTATTGTTGTATGAGAATTAAGCTAAAGGTAAGTGGTCATCCCAACTTCCTCCAAAATCGATAACACATGCCCGAAGCATGTGTTCCATTGTCTGAATGGTCTTTCTGACTGACCATCAGTCTGGGAATGATAAGCCATGCTAATATGTAACCTCGTCCCCATAGCGTCGTGGAATTTCTTCCAGAATTTAGATGTAAATCGGGTGTCACGATCAGACACAATCGACACCAGCACATCGTGACGAATTACAATCTCCTTGATGAATAGATCCGCCAACCTCTCAGATGAATATGTCTCGCCGATCGGTAGGAAGTGAGCACTCTTCGTTAGACGGTCAACAATCACCCACCCTTTCGGAATACGCGGCAGCTTCATAATAAAATCCATGGTGATGTGCTCCTACTTCCATTCCGATATGTCCAAAGGTTGGATCTTCCCATACGGCTTTTGATGCTCGGCCTTCACTTGTATGCAAGTAAGGCATTTACTCACATACTCCACCCATCACGTCTCATACCTGGCCACCAATAATCCTTCTTATATCTTGATACATCTTTGTGGCACAAAGATGAATGGAGTATCGAGTCTTGTGAGCTTCATCCATGATCTTCACCCGTAGATCCCTAAAACGAGGAATCCACACCCATCCAAATTGGGTTTTAACACCAAGTGTCTTTTCACCCAATTCCACAACCAGACCTCTCATTCTTTCTGAGTTAAGATAATCTTCTTTCAGTGCCTCATCTTGAAACTCTTTAACTTGTTTCATCATGTTAGAGGTCATGACTAGCTGATACTCTTTCACCCGAATCGGCTCGGGCCTTTCTTTCCAACTAAGGGCATCCGCCACCACGTTGGCTTTGCCCGGATGGTAATGGATCTCGTAATCATAATATTTTATGAGCTCCAACCATCCTCTCTGTCTCATGTTCAGGTCCTTCTGCTCAAAAAAGTACTTCAAGCTCTTGTGATGAGTGAAAATGGTGCACTTCGTCCCGTAAAGAGAGTGCCTCCAAATCTTTAGCGCAAAGACCACGATTGCTAGCTCCAAGTCATGAGTAGGGTAGTTGACCTCATGAACCTTTAACTGTCAGGATGCATAGGCTATATTTTTGCCTCTCTACATTAACACACACCCCAATCCCGAGTAGGAAGCATTAGAATAAACCACCAGATCATCACTTCCATCGGGTAATGACAGAACAGGAGCTTGAGTCAACCTCGCCTTCAATTCTTCGAACTCCTTCTCTTGAGCTTGACCCCATACAAATTTCACATCTTTTCGGGTCAACTTAGTTAGTGGAGAAGCAATCTTAGAAAAGACTTGGATGAATCTTCTGTAATAGCCCGCCAAACCCAAGAAGCTACGAATCTCGGATGGCGTCTTTGGAGACTTCCATTGCATCACTGCCTGCACCTTTGCCGGGTCCACCATAATCCCATCAGGATTCACCACATGACCCAAAAATTGAACTACATGCAACCAAAACGCACACTCGGAGAACTTTGTGTACAACTTCTCCTTTCTCAACGTCTCCAAAACCTCCCGAATGTGACAGGCATGTCAATCTCACTCTTCGAATAAATCAGGATATCATCAATAAACACAATCACTGATTTATCCAACATCGGTTGACACACCCGATTCATCAAATCCATAAAAGCAGCTGGCGCATTGGTCAAACCAAAAGACATGACATGAAACTCGTAATGACCATAACACGTGAGAAAAATTGTTTTAGGGATGTCCTGCTCCTTCACCTTCAACTGATGGTAGCCCAATCGAAGGTCTATCCTTGAAAACGAACTGGCACCTTGAAGCTGATCGAACAAATCATCTATTCTCGGTAAGGGGTATCGGTTCTTGACCGTCAACTTGTTCAGCTCACGGTAGTCAATGCACATCCTCATACTACTGTCTTTCTTCTTCACAAACAGGGCCAGAGCACCCCAAGGAGAGATACTCGGTCTAATGCACCCCTTATCAAGCAGCTCTTGCAACTGCTCCATCAACTCTTTCATTTCTGTCGGAGCCAACCGATACGATGCCTCGGCAACAGGTTGGGCACCCGGTATCAGATCAATCTGAAACTTGATCTCTCCGTCAGGTGGCACTCTTGGTAAATCTTCTGGGAATACGTCTGGAAAGTCACACAAAACCGGTACATCGGATAGTTGTGGTGTTGGCGTATCCATATCCTTTACATACACCAAGTAGGCACTTTCGGGGTCATCGTGACCCGATCCTCATAAACAGTTACTAAACTCCCGTCAAGCGCTATCAAACGAATCATCTTCTTGCGACACACAATGTTCGCCTTGAAATCCGCTAACCAATCCATCCCAAGAACCAAATCGAAACCACCTAAGGTCATCACGAACGGTCTAACAGGAAACTTATGACCCTCAAGTTCCACGTCACAACCCTATATCATCTCGAAAAT
Organism: Flaveria trinervia; assembly: GCA_025506515.1. Taxonomy (NCBI): domain Eukaryota; kingdom Viridiplantae; phylum Streptophyta; class Magnoliopsida; order Asterales; family Asteraceae; genus Flaveria; species Flaveria trinervia. Next base: position 32,776,588 of record CM046450.1, on the reverse strand, counting down.
CCTGGTGGACATACCTAGGGCAGTTTCTACATCAAAGGGCACATCAACACGTCTACTACTAACATGCAGCTTAGCATAGAAAGTAGCAGAAATAAAACTTTTACCGGCACCCGAATCAAATAACACAGAAGCTAAAGTTTGGTTCACTAGAAACGTACTGGACACAACATCAGGGTCCGTCATAGCCTCCTCTTGTGTCATAGTGAATGCCCTGGCGCTCGCCCTCGGTCATTCACTTCCCGTCTTCTTCGCCCCGGATCCCTCAGCCCTCAACTTCTTACAATCCCTACTTACGTGGCCCTCCACGCCACAATTAAAGCATCGGACCGTACGACAGTCCCTGGCATATGCCCCGTCTTCACATATTTGAAGCACAAGTTGACCCCAACCTGCATTCCCCGCTATGCTTTTTTCCACACCTACCACACTTCTTCAAACCCGCACCCGATGCGACCACACGACAGTCGTCCACTCGTGCCTTCTTTTTACCTGTCGAGGCATCACCTCGACCAAACCTCTTCCCATGCTAGTTGCGATCACCACCACCCTTCTTGCTACCTTCAGTCACCACCATCGTTCTCTCATCATACAGTCTCCCCGCCAAATCCACAACCAACCTAAACGTGCTCGGTCGGGCATCGATCATGTGCCTGCGAATATCCGCTGGCAAACCCTGAATATACCACTTGATCTTTTGAGACAGAGGTGTCACCTGATCTGACACCAGACGTGCCATTTCGTTGAACTTCATGGTGTACTGCTGATGTGTCATGGTTCCCGCCTCCGATTGCAGGAACTCTCTATCAACTTTATCCATTTCTCTATGAGGACAGAACTCCTCGATCACCAACTTTTTCAGTTTAGACCATCTCATTCTCCTAATGGCCCTGCTACCCTCGCCTTGGACTATACTGTCCCACCAGCACAGAGCCGAGTCCATAAAAGAATGGGCAGCAAACTTTACTTTCTGGTCCTCTCGGCACTCGCTGATATTTAAGACGACTTGTAGATAGATATGTACCTAGTTTATGAGCTTAATGTAAAATTCTTTCATGTCTTACATATATATAAATAGATGGTTGAATGAAATACAATGTGTGGTTTATGCCTATATTGTTTAATCTTTCTTTGGTTATTGCGTATTAACACTTATTGAACTAACTATACAGGTTTGTGGTTGTTTGAATAGATCTAAGTCAAATAATGATTGTGAAACATATTCAAACTTAATAATATGAAGTTCTCATGCGAATGGCCCATGCTAATGGACCATACGCATGAATAACTTCATGCTAATGAACCAGTCGCACGACTGAACCAGGAGACTGGATAAGTCGCACAATTGTAACATGAGATTGACTCAGTCGCATGACTAAACGCTCAATCGTGCGAATGGATCACCGTATGACTCAATCGCATGACTGAACCATGCTAATGGTTTAGTCGCCCGAATGTGAAACCCTAACCTATAAATACCACATAAATCGTGGAAAAACATAACACTTCGAAAACCTACGTACTAAATCGTACCCTAGTCATCCAGAGACCTCTAAGACCTTGTTCCAAGTTCATAGATCGCACTATATCGATTACCATCGTTCTTAACATTTAGATTCAATCTACAATTGTTTCTACGTGCTTTCTCACTGATTGGATCGCCAATCAAATAGGATTCCGCACTATTTGACTTGGTATACATGTATATCAGTTAGTATTTCATTCAATACATGATCCTAACAAGTGGTATCAGAGCTTTGGCTCTTAATTTACGTGTGATTCGATTGTTTTTATATAAAATTTTGTTTTTCCACTAAAAACGCAATCATTTTGTGTCAAACTTTGTCTTAGACGTCTCCAGTTCGTGAAGTTAACTTTTTCCTGCATACAACAATTAAGGTTAGTGAAATTCGTGTTTTTGCGCCTAAAATACCTTAAACCTTCGAATTCTAAAAATCCAGCAGCGTCAGTCGCATGATTGACTCAAGCGCACGACTGAATTCATACACATCCCTCATACGCACGACTGGACTCATTCGTACCTCCTTCGCACGACTGAACTGTCTAGTCGCATTGTTCATTCACACATGTCCATACGCACGATTGACTCATTCGCATTGGTTCATTCGCACGTTGAACCATTCGCATTATTCAACGCCCGAATAGCCCAATCGCACACCTCTCCATTGGCACAAGTAAAGCAGTTTGCTCCAAAGTTAAAATTAAGAGTAATGGAGGATCAGTATTCAACATTCACCACAGGTAGGGATTTAAGGATCCAGAATATATTGCTTCTGGAAAACAAAGGGGGAAATCAACACAAACCACCGAAGCTAATGACGTTAGATGATTACCCACAGTGGAAGCAAAGATTCGAGATCTACTTGAATGGAGTAGATTCAAATCTATGGGAGTCGATAGAGATGGCGTATAGCATGCCTGTAGGAGCAGATGGAGTCAAACTTACATTAGGGGGCATGACTGATGGACAAAAGGTTAAGTATAATGCTGAGAAGAAAGTCTATGCTTTGCTCACTCAGTCAATCCCAAAGGACATTTTCCATCAACTTTCTGAGAACAAGCAAGCAAAGAAGCTGTGGAATGTATTGGAAAAGAGGTATGACGGTAATGCATCATTAAAAGCTCTAAAGGCTAAAGCTTTGAAGAAGGAGTTGACAACTTCTCGTCAATGGGAAAGGAGAGCTTGGACGATGTAATGATTGATTCTATCCCTTGATGAGTGAGCTGCACACTCATGGAGTCATCACTTCTATGGAAGACAAAGTTTCAAACTTGCACATGGGTTGCGTGAAATGTGGGTTTCTTTTGTCTCTAACCTCAGACAGAATGATATGCTCGCAAAGTTAGACATCAATGACTTCATTCTGAAGCTGAGAGAGGAGGAATTAAGGATGAAGTACAGGGCACAAAAGTCTACGTATGATCAGAACCCAACCTTGTACAACTCAACTTCTCAAGCCAAAACGTCCGGAGCTCCACTACAAATGGCTTTTGTGTCGAGTTCTGCTGGTCCATCTCAAGCCTCTTCTTCAGGATCTGACATGTCAGGGTCGTCAGGTACCCAATACATTGCACCTGAAGCAAATGCTACAAAATTGAAGACCGAGAATCTCGGGAATGTGACTATTGAGGTAGGAAAGGAGCACATGGACCTCTTAGCAATGGTAGTCCACTCCTATGATGGGCTAGTTGCTAGGAAAATTGGGAACTGCCATCTAGCAGATGAGGACTATGAGCAGGTAGACGAGACAGAGTTGGAACGGATGGACATAATTTGGGCCTTAGCAAGTGTTGTCCGGAGAGCGGAAGAAATTTGTCAAGAAGACCGGACAGAACCTAGTTGCTACTAAGGACACAACTTTCGGTTTTGACAAGTCCAAGGTTACCTGCTTCAACTGTGGGGAAAAGGGGCACTTCAAACTTGAGTGTGTGAAGCCCAAAAAGACAGGAAATGGGAATCCTTTCTCATCCTTTAATCGTCAGGATAAACCCACGAGTAGTCCTACTTCGTCAAGCAAGGATCCTAAAGCCTTGACTGCTCATGATGACGAAGGACAATATTGGAGCTTTCAGTTTGTGTCTCCGGGAGAATCCAACATTGCTAGTGTCGAGGACTTAGATGACGACTCAACAAGTGAGGGTGATATTGCAGTGGATCTCGCGATGTCAAATATTGAAGAATCTGCAACTGTGGTTGATCACCGACCCGAAGAAGGGACAAGTCCAACAAGTCCAGAATCACCAGAACTAGAGAAGTCAGACACTGCTTTAATGGTTGATTCACCCACACCTTCTTAGGTAAGTACAACTACTCAGCTTTTCAATGATCATGCTTGTTCTGATTGTAATAAATTTAGGGAAAGCATTGATATGAAATTTGCTAGGTTATTAAACCATAATGATAACTTAGTAAATGACTTACAACTGTGCACTAAAGCCAATAGAGTCTTAAAACAAAATGAGCACAGTTACAAAGAAAAGATAGACCTTTTGAACAAACAACTTAGGGAAACCGAAGTCGTAGCCTTTAACCAAGCTAATGACATTAGGTTCTATCTAAACTCCCTAGAAGACACTAAGAAACAAAAGGCAGTTTTAGAAATAGATTTAAATTCCTTAAAATAAAAACTGCACAGTTGGACAAGTTCTTCTCATATTGTCCAACACTTAGTGAGAGAACGTAACAATAGCGGAGGGCTTGGATATAAAGTGGTACCACCACCACATGAGACCTTGATGAATGCAAAAAGTAAACCAATCAATAATAACCCACTCAAGGATCATCTGGTGTCCACTCCTTTAGTAAGTGACCGAGATACCACATGTACATCTAATGAATCTGGCACTAAACTAAAGGAGGCCACTTCAAAATCAAAAGGTAAGATGCCTTGTGTTAATCTGGACGAACAATTTGAAAAAGCTAAAGTTAAGTCTGGGTCAACCAAGTCTAATTCTGAACCCAAAAAGGCCAAACAAATTAACCACCACGTGCTTCATGTCTAGGTCCAGAGAAACAAAAAGGTAAAGATGTAAAGATGTTCAAACAATTATTTTATTAAACCAGATAAAACATCTAAGAAGAAATGCCAAAACCCAAAAAACCAATGTCACACGTGTGTCACATACTTCTCCACAGAAATAGTTAAATCGTCAAGTTGAAAGCAGATCATGCTACAACTGTGGAAAGTATGGACACATTGCATCTTACTGTCCTTATTTCCAGACACCAAAGAAAAAGGTTGAACTTTATGAAACTAAAGCGAGCTCTTCAAAAAGAAGCTCCATGACTCCACCAAAAAGAGGCAGTGAACCTAAAGTTCAACCTATCAGCTGGTCGTTTTTATCCCAACAGGTCTTACACAAAGCTGGCTTATGGAAAGAAAAGTCTCTATCTGGAAATGAAACGATAAGACAATTGATCTTCCCTCACCCTCAAAAGGTCATGGTGGAATTTATGATGTGTGATGCCTTGGGGTCACCCAAGCCGGTTAAGGCTTGGGTACCTAACTTAACTAATGTTTTCAATTGATGTGCAGGGTGTTCGCTATAGTGCTAAACAAACACATGGATTGTAGATAGTGAAGATCCAGGCACATGACTGGAAACAGGGCACTCCTATCAAACATTAAACAAATCAAAGGAGGTCATGTTTCATTTGCTAGAAACAAAGGAGGGTACATCACAACTCAAGGGGCGGTAGGGAACCAGAAAGTAAAGTTCGATATGGTAAACTACATTCAACAACTTCAAAACAATTTACTTTCTGTGTCCCAAATATGTGACAAAGACTTTAAAGTAGTTTTTGATAACAAAAAGTGCTATATCCTGACAAAGGACTATGTGATCCCGAAGGACCAAGTATTAATGTCAACCTCAAGATATAATGACCTTTATGTCTTAGATCTATCGAAGGCCTCCACAACTGATTATCAAGTTCAGTGCTTCTTGTCAAAAGCTACTGAGACGATTCAATCTCCGGGCATGGGAGAATGGACACATCAATCCACGGAAGATGAACCACTTGATCCAGAATGATCTAGTGCGAGGAGTCAATGTCAAGAACTTCGAACTCTCGGATTTTTGTGTCACCTGCAAGAAAGGCAAACAGACAAAGAAGTCTCATAAGGCAAAGAAGTTAATTCTATAGAGCTGCCTGTTGAGCTTCTTCACATGGATCTGTTTGGTGTAGTTAGTACAAGAAGCATCGCATGCGACTTGTACTGCTATGTATTTACAGATGACTACTCAAGATTCTCTTGGGTGATGTTTCTAAAATCAAAATCAAAAACATTTGAGTCATTCAAAGAATTGGTAACTACATTGGAGTCTCTCTACAAGCTGAAGGTAAGACAAATACGCTCAGACAACGGAACCGAGTTTAAGAACCAATGGATGGAGGTTTTCTGCAAAGAAAAGGGAATTGTGTATCAGCTCACTTCCGCCTACACTCCTTAGATGAACGGGGTTGCTGAGAGAAAGAATCACAGCTTAATAGAGACAGCACAGACAATGCTAGCAGACTCAAAGCTGCCTATCAAATTTTGGAATGAGGTAGTAGCCAATGCGTGTTGCACGTTAAATCGAGTTCTGGTAGTTTAATGCCATGGAAAGATGTGTCATGAGTTACTTCAACGATGTAAACCAAATCTAGAGTATCTTGAACCGTCTGGCACTCCGCGCGCACTACTGAAGAAAAATCAGGAGGGAAAGTTCAGCGAGAAGGCTGAAGAAGGAATCTTTCTTGGATACAACATACTGAATAAGAGAGTCTACAAGAACTCAATGGGTCAAGTAGAAGTGTGGTGTAATGTCGACGTTCAGACATATACCACCCCTCCTGCTGGAGAAGGTCTCGCTTTCTTTTTTCGACTAAGATGGATTCTTCAAGTCCTTCAACATCCCTCTCTCCACCTCTGACGATGACTTGGCAACCAAATTGATGTTTGAGGTCATAAACACATCATCACAAGACATCACATCATCTAGTTCCCAAGGTCAATCGTCTAACCAGTCAAGGGGAGCACTCGAAGTTAGTGACTCCTCCTTTGACGAAGAAGCTATGGAGAATGACCAGAACAATTAGGAGGAACAAGTTCCCGTGCCTGCAAGTCCACAAGCATCTAACATTGATGCCTCTGAGTCTTCAAAGCCTCAAACTCCTACAGCCTCAGATACAGAACCAAATGTTTATAATCTTGGTTCTAAGGTAGTTGTTCCCACCACTCCTAGATCATGCCGAAAGGTCTATCATCCTCTGGACAATGTCATTGGAGATGTGAGATCAAGAGTTCAAACTAGAAATCAGCTATACCCAGTTGATTATGCCTCGGTCATGGAAAAGGGATATCTTCACAATGGTGCTTATCGTTGTTTTGTGTCTCAGTTTGAGCCAAAATACGTTAGTGAAGCCTTAAATGAGAGGCATGGGTTAGTGCCATGCAAGAAGAACTTCTTCAGTTCAAGAAGTTAGGTGTATGGACACTGGTGGATAGACCTAAAGGTGTCATCATCAGGAACAAGGTCGACTTGTAATTCAAGGATTTTGACAAGTCAAGGGAATAGATTACAATGAAGTATTTGCACCTGTGGCGAGAATGGAAGCAATCCGTATCTGCCTAGCCTATGCCTCTTACATGAAGATTAGAGTCTATCAACTGGATGTAAAGAGTGCATTTCTTCATGGTGAAATCTGGGAAACAGTGTACGTAAGTCAACCCGAAGGATTGAGGATCCATATCATCAGGACAAAGTTTATAAACTGGATAAGGCTCTCTATGGACTTCATCAAGCCTTGAGAGCATGGTATGAAAAACTCTAAACTCACCTTGTGAAACACGAATTTCACAGAGGTGTAATTGACTGCACATTGTTCATCAAAAGAAAAGGATGGTGATCTGCTGCTTGTTCAGACTTATGTTGATGACATAATTTTCGGTTCCAAGAATGAAGAATTATGTAAAGAATTTGAAGTAGTAATGAAGGCAGAATTTGAAATGAGTGCCATGGGACAGATGAAGTTCTTTCACGGGTTACAGGTGCATCAAACACCAAAGGAGATATTTCTACGTCAGACCAAGTATGTAGGGGATATTCTCAGCCGGTTGACATGGAGAATGCTTCCGTAGCTCGGACTCCACTGGCTACAAGCCATGATGTAGCACCCGAAGAGAATGGTGATCTGGTTGATGCCACCATGTACCGAGAAATGATTGGATCCCTCATGTACCTCACTGCCTCAAGACCTGATACTATGTATGCAACATGTCTCTGTTCAAGATATCAGGCAAAACCAAAAGTTAACCATCTTATTGGGGTCAAAAGGACATTTCGTTATCTGAAGGCACACCCAGACTTGGATTGTGGTATCCTTATGACGATGACTTTGAGCTTACCACGTACAGTAATTTGGATTATGGCGGCTGCAAGATGAACTACAAATCAACCTCAGCAGCTTGTCAATTCTTTGGGAGAAGATTAGTCACGTGGCAGTGTAAGAAGCATACATCAGTTGTGTTGTCAACTTGTGAAGCTGAATATGTTGCTGCGGCAAGCTGCTGTTCTCAAATCATGTGGATTCAATAGCAGATGCAGGACTATGGTTTGAAATTTTCTAACACCCCTATATTTGTTGATAATTCTGCTGCAATAGCCGTTACTAAAAATCTTGTCCAACATGCTAAGGCCAAACACATCGACATAAAATATCACTTTATACATGATTGTTTTAAAAAGAATTTAATCGATGTTGTTAAAATAAATACGGATTTTCAACGCGCTGACCTCTATACAAAAGCATTTGATAAACCACGTTTTCTATATTTGTTAGAGGTCAACGGCGTTAAAAAAAGTGATGAAATTCGAGACGATGAACAGGTCTAGTCCGATGTGTCAAGTTTTTTCTTTTATTTTCTTTTATTTTTAGTTTATTTAATTTATTTTATTGTTTTCATTCTTCGCCTATTAAAATCCTAAAAACGCAAATATTTTACGGTTTTAGAATTTTAGGGGGAAAATAGGTTAAGTTAGTAATAATAATAAAAGAACAAGGGAGGAGGACAGGCTAGCTGATATAAATGAGATCGGCTCGGTAATAACGATTCAATGACTGTGGAAAATAATAGTACACAGAATCAAAGCATTTGGTACTTTGTAAGATTAAATTGAATTAGATGCAAAATTCAAAGTATAAGTCTGAGATGTCTGGGCAATATAAATGGAAAATGATAGTACACCGGCTACTACTAAGGTAATGCAAACAAAGTAGATCTAGAGGTTGTTAGACCACTACATGATATGTCGGTAGATTCAACACAATAGATGATTAGACCTCATTGGTGAACTCAATTTAAACTAAACTGTTCAATGACTGTGGGTTTCCATCTTATCACTGGTTAACACAATCAGTTATTTCCAATATGGGGTGATGAGCAAATAAACCCCATAAATGTGTGCGGATGACCACTAAAAGAGCAACGCATGAAAAAATTGAAAAATAAATGCAATCAAGCTGATAATCTATGTTGTTGGTGCGTTATGCGCAAAAGAAAAAATAAAGATGCTCTAACAAGAAGATAGGTTGTGTGCCTCTCTGCTGTGCGATGGCACTGACCTGAGGATAAGCATAACCTAGATATTCTAGAATTCAATGCTATTTGCCGCCACTCTGCTGTGCGATGGCACGGACATGAGGCTTGGCTTCTCTTTGAAAGCTCTAAGAATAGTCTATTCTTGTCAAATACCCGTAGACTGCTATAAAATCTCCTGAGGACTGTTGATTACCATATTAACGTGGGCTCCACAAATGTTGGTTGAAATAATAAACTAATACGTCACCAATCAGTGTCAAATTTGCGTATGGACTTAAGTGGACAATTATACTGACGATCATCGTGGCAGCAATTCTTGAAAGTCGAAATCAATGTGTGTGTCTTATAGTACTAGTATTATTTCCTAAATTTGCTAATGACTCTCGACGAAAAAAGAATCTAGCATCAAATGTTCTAGTAACCCATCCTGAATGATTTGATTACCTGTATGATTCCAAAATTAATCATTTCTTTTATCAAAATAACTTGAAGCTACCTATTCATGAAGTAAATCTGTTAGATTTCAATCTTAAGATTTCCACCTCACACAAATTCACAAAAATATGTCTTAATTTCTAGTAGTTTCCTTTTGTTTAAGTTAGTCAATTAGGCTTATATGTCGGACTATGTCAAGGAATTCAATCTAGAATTCAATCACATAAAAGGGGTCATGTCTGAGGTGACCACACATGTTTTCAATGTAAAATGAATCACGTCTAAGGTGACAATTGTTTTAAAAGGATCACGTCGAAGGTGATCAGAAGTTTTCAAAGTTAAAAGGATCATGTCTGAGATGATCGAATGCTCAAAATGTTTAATCAATAGTTAAAGGGTGTAAAATGTCAAATGGTCATAAAGTCAAAATCATGAGTATGATCCATTCGCACGACTGGACCATTAGTATGGACCAATTGTATGATTGGACCATACTTTGCCCTAGACAACCAAATGGAGCATGAGTATGAACCATTCACATGAATGGCATACAAGATTGAGCTAGTCGCCCGTATGGAGTTGATCGAATGAGTCAGTCGCTGACTGAAACCCAATCGGCCGACTGAATGTGATCGACTGAACCAATCACACGACTGAGGTCCAATCCCCTGAATGAACAGAGCGAACGGGTCCAGTCGCCTGATTGAAATCAGATTCAGTATAAATAGGGCCATAGTTGATCGCATAAACTCATCACCCCCCATTCGCCCTAAAATCGCATAAAGTGTCGTTAATCTGCAAAAATCTCTTCAGACCTAATTTGCCACCTTATTTCGACATTCTGACATTTTCTAGTGATTTTACAGGTATAATGTGGTGCAACCTAACAAAAATTCTGCCAATTTGAACCCTAACTCACCACATTCGGCCCTAACCAAGAAGCGAAACAAAGTTGGAAAAATAACCTAACTAAACTAAGAAAATGTTGAAATCAAGGTTATTAGGTGATTAATAGAGTAATTGAGAGTCGAATGAACCAATACACGATGTCTATTTGAAGTTTTGGTCAAAATTCGAATTTCATTCGAACAGACAGTAGGTCAGGCGAAAGGACACCCGGATGAACTCCAATCACACAACTGAACTGGCTGAGCGACACAGTCGGCCTAGTGAATAATACGAATGAGCTCAGTCGGCTGACTGAACCAATCGCAGGTTCAGTCACCCAATTGAACTCAGTTGCATGTTCAATCACCCGACTGTATTCAGTCGCATGTTAGTTCAAACGACTGAACCCAGTCGTGTGGTTCAATCACATGATTGAACCAGATTGATTTCAAACAGGTTAAGTTGAACTGATTTTTGTTGTGTGGTGATCTAATGTCTATGTGTCTTGTATTACAGATTGATGGCTGATAGATGGACCAGAAACCCCAACCATAATATTTGTGCTCATTTCGATGCTACAACTTGGAACGGTGCCGAGTTTGATGCGATCATTGCCTTCCTAGAGATCCCATATTCAGAGCAGATATCCACACCGTGCACTACCAATAGGTCTATACAGCAGGCCTCTGGGAGGGGGCATCGGTTGATCATCACATGAGCCCTACAACATCCGAAGTACTATTTTTGGGATGGATATAGAGGTGACAGCTGCTGATATTCATCGAGTGCTAGATCTGGGTGACGATGCAAATCACTGACCAGGCTACACCCCTCTTGTGAGAGGGTGCTTCCTCAAGATGAAGTACGTTGGGGACATAAATGCAGGTGTGCTGAACAAAAGCAACAATGTGTCCCCATTTAAGTACTTGGCATATGTGATACTGAAGTGCATGACGTCGAGGAGGGGTGGCTATGATGACCTCTCAGACCAGATCTAAAATGCCTACGTGGCACTGGTACTCAACCACCCCTTCCATTTCTCTAGTATGATATTTGCTACCTCATAGAGAACCTTGAGGCCAAGGGCAAGGAGGGCTTCTGCATGTATCCAAGGTTCTACAGATGATTATTGATGAGAAGCTACCTACCTTGCCCAATAAGACCACGATGCTGTATGCTGAGATTATGGATGACACAACGCTTGGGCCGCATGAAGGCCTACAGGGGGGAAGCAAGTCAAGCCCCGTGTGAAGAGACTCTTTGGGCATCTAGCCCAGGCTGATTACATGGCGCCGGCTAGGCGAAAGTGGCGCCATGAGGAGAGTATCTCGGATGTTGAGCAAATTGCTCTTCCATCTGATGACTCCGATGATGATGGTGACACCGGCGGAGACTTTTGGCCCGCTTTTACTAGGGGCCCCACTACCCATGTTACATCTCCACCCCTACTCATACAGATGCCACCACGGCCAGCTTTCACCAGGATTTCTGTCCTCCCGATGAGGAGGTAGAGAGTGATGAGGAGCCTCTGACGAGGACTGTGGGTAGTAGGGTGGTTGCCACAGAGAGAGGTTTACGGGCGGTTGGTGGATGCCTAGGAGAGTCCGAGGATGCTGCTGCTGAGTTAGATCCCTCATATGTCCCCGGACACGCCCAGCAGCCAAGGGGGAGCCTCAGTGCCTAGAGGCTTAAGGAAGAAGAGGATGGCTCACCCCTATGGCAAGAAGGGGAAAAGACTAATGTTTACCTTGACCTCATCTACCACCACAACCACTACCTCAGCCATACCTTCCACCACTACCACCACCACTGCAACCACACCACCTGCCACCACCACTACCACCTCACACACCACTCCCACACCCACTCCACCACTTACCCACATCCCATTCACCACCACTACAGCTCATCCACCACCACCTACATCATACCATCCCCAATATTCACTACTGCCACCACCACCACTAGCACCAAGCCGAACCATCATCCCACCCTACATACCACACAATCATCTCTACCCCCATTAGGGTAGAGGAACAGCTGTCAGCACTCAACCATATGGTGCTGAAGCTGTTAGCTGCTAATGAAGAAACGACTGCCCAAGTACGTCAGCTTATGGAGCTAAACGCTACCAAACACAACAGATCTCACAGCAAGCCGAGCAAATTGCCCAAATCTAGGAGCAACACGTCCACTCAGCAAAGAGGATAGATGAGTTGGAGGCATAAACAAGACCATCATGCTTAAGCTCAAGGGCTCAAAGGATGAGCCACTCAAGATAAGAGAAGGAGAGATGATGATAACGGTGAAGATGATGATTGTGATGATGATGAGGCCAGTGAGAAGGAAGAGACAAGGAAAGGGCAGAACAGTGATAATGATGAAGAAGGAGATACAGGTGCATCTATATCAGCTCAAGTCAAAGAGAAGATGTACAAAGAGAAATCATGACCAAGGAGCCTCATATTCTGTCCCTCCTACTGACGTGCCGACTATTTAGGGGAAAGTAATGTTTAGATTTATGTACTTGAAAACTTTGTAACTGAATTTTGCATTAATATTATGTAATTAATGTTTATGTATATATTTGATGTTTACTGTTTTGATTATTGACTAATGGTTGATGTGTTACATGTTTTAAATCAAGCAAATCCAAATTTTCAAAGAGATGAATACAATGTTGCTCCCTTTCAACAGATCAAGACTTAACTCAAAATGATTCTTGATCTGCAAGGAATAGTCAGGAGATCTGTGAGTTATACTCCTGAAGAAGGAGAAATAATTCATGATCTCACTGATGAGCATTGGCCGAAATATTCCGACTGAATCTTGACGAGATCGTGAAGGATGCTCCTACAGTAAACGTGGACAGCGACGATGAGCTTAACGATGTGATGAAATCGAAATGAAGACGTCACTGCACAGCATTATCCAGAGTATGCTGACAATGAGGGAAATGTAGTCCCCAATCTGGGTGATTCCCTTGTTAGTGATACTTTTGAAACTCTAGATAAGATGGAGCAAGAGTCAGAGAAGAAGGAAGACCAGGCCCAAGCCTCAGAAGCGGATGTCAATATAAGAAGGCTGAATGGGCAGCATGTTTGCAAAAATTAGAGCCAGCACAGTGCTCCAAAGTCAAATGTCTACACCAAACTCTATAAAGTGAAGAAGCATCACAAGGTGTCAGGAAAAATTATAGCGTGGGCCTATTTTGAAGATCTTAACGTTTATGCTGTTAAAAGAGAGAAGGGGATCGAGTACTTCAGATTCCCACACGATCTAAAGACTCTTTCAGGTTTTCGGCTTAACCAGCTAGCAAAATTGAAGTTGCTATATGCTGAACCTCGTAAGATGTCAGGCTGGTTTGAAGTTGGTTTAAAGAGAGAGTACCACACCAGGTGGGTCAACTTCAGCCTCAATAAACCACGAGGTATATCAAAAGATCTAAAGTTGATGCCATAACTGGGAAGCCAAAGATTGTGCTGAAGTGGAGTCCTCCTTGCACGATGTCTAGAATACCTCTACGAGAAATGCCATAGGACTTCACTCCACACTTCAAGTGGTGGTACTACGATTAGAGAACAGGGAAGGCGGTCATAGTGTTGAACAGAAATGGTAGTATGGAAACTATTAGGGTGTTTGACCCCATGTGGCTCACTAACTTGCCGGCTGATGATGTTTATACCTTATACAAGTGGCTACTGTTCTATGACTCGTAAGATATTGTACAAGCTCTCCAATTCCAGAATGTGATACGGCTCTGCTTTGCTTTTAAAATACATGCAGGAGTCACAAGAGAGAAGAAGTACAAGAGATATGAAGAGCTACAAGAAGAATGTTAGACAATAGACTAATAGGTCCAAGGGGGAGTTTGTAGACATAGTACCTAGTTTATGAGCTTAATTAAAAGTATTTCATGTCTTACATATATGTAAATGGATGGTGAATGAAATACAAGTTGGTTTATGCTTATAATTTTTAATATTTCTGGTTATTGTGTATTAACGCTTATTGAATAACCGCTGTATTGAATTAACTATACAGGTTTTTGGTTGTTGAATAGATCTAAGTCAAATAATGATTTTGAAACATATTCAAACTTAATCATATGAAGTTCTCATATGAATGGCCAATGCTAATGGACCATACGCATGAACAACTTCATGCTAATGACCAGTCGCATGACTGAACCAGGAGACTGGATCAGTCGCATGATTGTAACATGAGATTGACTCAGTCACACGACTGAACACTCAGTCGTGCGAATGGATCAACCGCATGACTCAATCGCATGACTGAACCATGCTAATGGTTCAGTCACCCGAATGAGAACCCTAACCTATAAATACCACTTAAATCGTGGAAAAACATAACACTTTGAAAACCTACATACTAAATCGTACCCTAGCCATCCAGAGACATCTAAGAACCTATTCCAACTTCATAGATCGCACTAGATCGATTACCAATCGTTCTTACATTTAGATTCAATCTACAATTGTTTCTACGTGCGTTCTCACTGATTGGATCGCCAATCAAATAGGACTCCGCACTATTTGACTTGGTATACACATATATCAGTTAGTATTTCGTTCAATACACGATCCTCACACGGCTTCCATTTCTCTCACCCATCGGTGAGCAGCAGCAGTAGTGCCGTTACCATCAAAAGTAGGGGGCTTGCATCATTGAAACGCCCCATAATTACAGCCTCGTGTCACCTCCGGCATGGGCTCTTCTTCTTCCTCCACATCATCAAAGAGAACCATTTTAGTCTCCATTGCTCCCATCCTCCCGAGGACCTGTTCCTCTCTTGTCTCTCCGCTTCCCGTACCGCTGGATAACTTCAGTCACTACAGATGGTAAGATCGTCTGCATGACCTCATGAACTTCTTCTACAACAGCCTCCTTTACTGAGGCTCTCAGATTGGCGCTCTCATCGCCACCCTCCGAATGAGGGGTCTCTGGTTCTTCGTGAACCACCTTTTCAACTCTGGGTCTTCCCCTCTTTGGTTGCGGCTCAGTACCAATCCCCTCATGATCACCACCACGAGAGGCTTTCGAAGATCTATCACCAGTGATTCGCATGCACGCTAAAAGATTCAAACACCAACACGATCATTCAAGGGAACACTTAGTTTATGTCAAGTATAGTAAGTCCCTAATTACAGTGGCCAGTTCTGATTAGCCACTTACTTCACTCTTCATACCCTAAGAATTACCTATACTGACTACATCCGTATTTAAATCTACAAACAACACATAACCACATACCATGCGCACAAAATACCGGCTAACATTACGAAAATACCTGATGGCACGCAGCTACTCAGATTGGCATCCCTTCCCTTTTCCATCCCATTCTCAGTTTAAGTTAAGGTTTATTTTGAAATTTTACCCATTCACTTAAACTTTGGCTCCGATACCAACTTGTAAGGCCCCATTCCCAAGACGCTTACAGCTGGTAAATCATTGCACATAAAACATATATTTTCATCATATTACATAAAAACGTTGCAACGGAAACATTTAAACAAGACATTCCATTTCAATATAATAGCTTTTGCAAAATAATATATCGTTATCCAACTACAAAACCCAAGTTGCATTACATCATAAAAGCATTATAAATGGATGCCATCTCAAAAGAGCTGAGTAGCCGCCTCGTGACATCCTTAGAAATCATTACCTACCAACTGGAAACACATAGAAGTCAGTGTTGTTGAGTGAGTTCTAGTTTTATAAGAAAACATACTTTATTTTTCGTTAAAACCATTCTTTACTTTCATGCGATCATACATCATACGTACCCATAGATATATTATTACTATCTTCATCATTCGTTCGTTATCTTTCATTCATTCATACATTCTTACTTTCATTCGTTCATTCATCATTACATCTTTTCTTTCCGTCAAACCATGAACTTTACCCTTCACTCTCTTGATACTGGGCCTAAGCATATCATAGACCTTCCATTACGGTGCACAGCACCTCCTGGCCACAGTACATAAGATGAAGTTTAGGTGTACCATTGTCATGTGCTATGCCCTTCAGTCCTCATGGTACTGGGCCTAAGCCTATCATAGACCTTCCATTACGGTGCACAGCACCTCCTGGCCACAGTACATAAGGCAAGAAACAAGGGTTCCATACAAATGGTCAATCACAAAGAAAGACCCCGATGTTCATCCTCATGGGGTAGTGGACCCGCACACCGTTGGGCTAACACCTTACAAAGGGACGTGACTCGACATACAAAACTTGCAAGAATTTCATTACTTTCTTCATTCATTAATGGATGCATTCATTCTTCATGTTCCTCTTTTCATTATCTTTCACTTTATGTTACCTAATACTTTCATTTCATTCATTAACATTCAATGTAAAGTCACGGGAAAGATAACATTCATCATAACAAGTATCATATAATACACAGTCATCATCATCATACAAGACATCATCATACATACATATCATGCATCATGCATAAACATACAACATCATACATCATCAACATCAACATGATGCCCAACATGACCTCTAAGGCCACAACAGTCATCTTACCTGAACTTACGGGAACTATGCTTTCCTCGGGTACACCAGCCCTACTTGGGAGTATAGGCACCCTTCAGTCACATGGCCTTCAGAGGACTGAACATCATGCGAATGGACCAATGCGAATGACACCTATGCGAATGGACACCTATGCGAATGAACCTCATGCGAATAAACTCAATGCGGATGAGTCCCATGCGAATGGAAGTAATGCGAATGAACACCTTATGCGGATGAGCACTTGTGCGAATGGACCTAGTGCGAATGGAACTAGGCGTACGGGCCTCATTCGCATGACAACCCATGTGAATGACCCTAAGTCGCACGACTGGTAGGCGTATGGGCCTCAGTCGTACTTCTCACATGCGATTGAACCTCAATCGCACGACTGGCATGCGGGTGGACTTCAGTCGCAACGACTGGCATGCCATTCGGTGGCATAGCCCTAACTGTGCAGAATACAGCTCACTCCCAAACCCAATCTGCCATTTTCAACCTCTAAGCTCTTCCAAACCTCTTCTAAGCCCAAATCAACCATCCTAAACCTTAGGAATGCATACCACAACACTATACAAGCACACACAAGCCCGTAACGGGTTTTCACTATACTCGCATCATACACAAACACATACATACGGGTCAAACACACACATTTCAAAAACGGGTTTTCACTATGTGTTCCAGCCCCAAATCAGTTGAAAAACGGGTAAAAGAGGGGTCCTAGAACTCACACAAACCACATCGAGAAGTAGAGCTGCGATTGGACCTGTTACACAATGATTTTGCTCACTTGAATCCACCTAAACCAACTTTTTCTCTCTTTTCTCCCTTTCTTCTTCTTCTCCTCTCTTTTCTTTGCTGAAACTTTGGGTGTTAGGAGAGGGTAGGGGCTGCCCTCTCCCTTCAAATACCTCAATTCACCCAACTCTCTCTTGTTGGCGAGTTTGGTCCCTCGACTTTGGACTTTATTTCTTTTCTCCTTTCGTCGGCTTCAAAAATAATAACCAGTGTACACTTTGGCTCTGATACCAACTTGTAAGGCCCCGTTCTCGGGACACTCACAACTGGTCAATCATTGCGCAAAAAACTTATATTTGTATTAACTTACTAAAAACACGCAGCGGAATCATTTAAACATCCATTTCATTTCATTATAATAGTTTTTGCAAAATAATACATTGTTATCAAATTACAAAATACTAGTTGCATTACATCACAAAAACATTATAAAAAAAGGGATGCCATCCAAAACGAGCCAAGTAGTCGCCTCGAGCCATCTTCAGCAACTATTACCTACCAGCTGGAAACACATAAATGTTAGCGTTGCTGAGTGAGTTCTAGTTTTAAAATAAAACATACTTTACTTTCGTACATGATCACACATCATATGTACACATAGATAATAACATTATTATCTTCATCATTCGTTTTATAACTTTCGTTCATTCATCGTACGCCATTATCATTCACTTTCGTTTACTTTCATTCACTTTCGTTACTTTCATTCACTTTCATACATAATATTCTTACTTTCATTCGTACGTTCATTACTTTCCGATGATAGGTACATTACCCCAAACATTGTGCACGAAGCTAGTTATTGGGCCTGAGGTCTTTCATAGAGCTCGAACATTATGCACGAAGCTGACTCCAGTAACTAGGGCAAGTACATTCACCACTTATCCTTTCCCGTTCATTGGATCAATGCCATATGCTTACTCTGAACATTATGCACGAAGCTAGTTACTGGGCCTGAGGTCTTTCATAGACCTCGAACATTATGCACGAAACTGACTCCTGTACCTGGGGCAAGCGACAAGGATCCCATACATATGGTTCATCACAAGGATTGGACCCTAGTGTGCATCCTTCTGGGTAGCTAACCCGCACACAGTTGAGCTAACACCCTTTATTAGGTGTGAACCTCCATACTTTTGCTTGCAATACTTTCTTACTTTCATTCATTCATTAATGCATGCATTCTTTCATTATGTTCCTCTTTTCATTATCTTCCACTTTACGTTACATAATACTTTTCATTTCATTAAAAAATATTCAACGTAAAGCCACAGGAAAATAATCATACATAATAAGGAACATCAACATGAACATACAAACATCACCATACAACGCACCATCATCATACATACCATCATGCATAAGCATCAATCATACATCATCATACATTGCCCATCTCATCATCAACGACTTCAAAAAGTCAACTTACATAGCCCCCGGGAACCTCCCAAGTCAAGCCTACATTTTACTTTTCTCCCAAAATCAAAAAATATTCTAAGTCTTTAGGTGCATAGGCACTATGTAAAGGCCTTTCAGGCGCTTCGGGAACACTTCGGCGCATGGGCAACTTTCAGGTGCATGGGCACTATTGGGGCGCATGGGCAAAACTTAGTCATTTCCGGGCAATTCTAGGCGCATGGCCACTATGCAGGCGCATGAGTACCTGGGCCCATGAACAATCTGGGCGTACGAACAGTTGGTCAATTTCAGCCTATTTCTAGGCACATGGGTACTATTCGAGCGTATGAGTTTTGGGCGCACGCGATACTTAGGCAGTTATTTTTGTTGGGTGCATGGGCTACTGTTTAGGCGCATAGGCAGTCTATGTCACTCATAAACATCCTAATTCAGTCCCTAAACAAGACATATCATGTTCTAAGCTTAAATCTTACATTCTAAGCCTTAGAAACACAACCATAACATCATCAACACATACATAGCCTAAAATCAAACCCCACCCACAATATACACACATACATACATAGCCTAAAATCAAACCCCACCCACAATGAAAAGTTCGTACATGCATTTCTAGCCCCAAAACAGTTTAAAACATGTAAAAAGGGGTTGTAGAACTCATCTTTGTAGCTTCTTGGGTATGACTTCTTCCAGACCTGTTTTCAATTGAGTTCAACTGCCTATAAACCCACCAAAATCGCACACAACCGAACACATAATACATATAAACATACACCCAAGGATAACGCCAGTTAAGAACATCATATACCAAGAATTCTTACCTTGAATTCGACTCCTGTACTTGTTCTTCTTCAAAATATCCGAGTTCGGCCTTCTTTATCTCTCTCTGTTCAAAACCCGAGAGTGTTGATGTGAATATGCAACATGGATGGCCATGTTGCTTTATTCACCAACTTTTAAAGATTTTGTCCTTTTTGACACCTTTAGTCCCTCTACTTGGTTTATTTCCTTTCTTTCTTTTCCTACACTGTATGCTTTCTTTCTTTGACTTTTAAAATAACCGGGTGTTACAAAGCCCAAATACAAATGAAGAATTGGATAACTAAAATAGAGACCATTGTTGAGCAGCCTTCATCAATGAGCATTCAACATTTTGCTATTCTTTTCCGGAGAAATCCGAAGGGTTGAAGACACAATCATGGCAAACACGTATAATGGTAACGATTACGAGATTAGGGGCCTTCAAATCAACAATACCTTTTGGCCTAATGGCTTGTGTTGCTTGATATCTTTTGGAACATACTTGCGTTGGTAGCCATTCTTATTGGAAAATGTAATTATCGACACCTTTTCTGTCTACATTAATTAGGGCAAGTGAAAACAGAATATTTCTTGAACAATGAGACGTTAATGGAGTTCCATCTCCCGATTCCATTATATGGCATCATCTATGATTCTCTGCTTCTTGATTCATAATCATTCATCTTGATTTGTGATTCATAGTCTATTCAGATAGATCTTCTTCTTGAGTTCTCAAATGATCATCCATTCAACCATTAATTTGCTTATGGAATCTTGATTTATCATTTGCTACATATCTTCATCCACTTAAATCGAGGATTCGCCACTTTTTCATCTAGATTGACTATCGACCAACTAAAGGGATTCTAGAAGACTGTGATTCATCATTTGTTGCTACAATGTTGCTTATTGATTCACCATCTGCTTGTTAGGTATAAGTGTGTCCACTTTCTAACCTTCTAATCTTCTAATATACTAAAGTTGTTTTGAATATCGATTAATCATCTGTTGTTTTGTTAGTTAACTTGTTTTGATTGTTGTTTTAAATTAGAATAATTGGTAACTTAGTTTAAATTAGAATTGTTGTTCAATATTGATATGTTAACTTGTTTTAAAATAGAATGGCTGCTTTCTTGTTGATCCAGCCTCTGTAGTAGTTATTGTATTAGTTAATTTGATTTGATGTTTTTTTGAGTTAGAATAGTACTAACTTAGTTTGAGTTAGATTAGTTGTTGGATATTGATTAGATTCTTGAAGCTATTTAGTTGTTATTTATTTGTTTGTCATGTGGAATAAGTTAATTAATAAGAAGAAGGCTCAAATACTATGCAAACATTGTGATATTGTTGGGCCAAAGAATGAAAAAAAGAGGATATTTTAAATAATGAATTAGAAAAAGGCCTCAAATTTTTGGTTCGCTTTAGGTCTCAAATGCCATTTAGTCGGTCCTGCAGATAACGAGCGAAGTACAACGTTCCATGTGAGAAAATTTACCGGACTCTCGTCGTGCGGCGTAGGAAACAGCGTAGTTGATATGATTCCCCAACTAATGTCTCTATACAAAAAATGTACAAACAAAACTGGATAATTACCATTGTCGTAGGTTAGTGACACTTTTGTTACATATTGAAAAGAGAAAATATAACATTTGTAAATTTAAATTTATAATATGATATATAAGACACATGGAACAAATAAATTACAATGTAAGGTTATGATAGTCTAATACTATTATATCAATAGTTTCGGTAAATGAAACTGTTGGATAGAGAAGAAGGATAATGCAACCAAAACTAGATCACTTAAGTTATTTTGGTGCTGATGCAAAGGCTTCCGAAGCTTATCATGGAACTTATGAAGGTTGTAGAGTTCTTCCGAAGACAAAGGCAAAGTCCAACTTCCGAAGACAGAACTCTACTTCTGAAGAAAAATGCATACTTCCGAAGTTTTAGACTTAGAAGAATAAAGTAAAGACCACTTCTGAAGTATGATGAAAAGAAGAAGTCTCCAAGTATAAAGTGGCTTCAGAAGTCCTTACTCTTCCGAAGCCATTTAACCTTCGGAAGACACTGCTATAACTAGTGGACACAAGTATGGTCTCTGACACTCCATTGCAGACTTCTGATACAACATGGCTTCTTCTTAAAGGACCATGTGTTGACATACTTCGTTCCATTGTTTACCTTTTCATGATAGTACAGTTGCCATCTTTAGTTGGTGACAAAAGGTAAGTCAGGGACATGTCCTGACTACCAAATCTCAGATAAGACTTTATCCGAGATACCTTAACTATAGTCTTGTAGTATAGGCTTTAGCTAAATGATCCTAGCTGGTATCAAAGTATATCCGGCTGTAGATAGTATTATATATAGGTTCTCCTTGTAACTCATAGTGGTAAGATGATCATCTGCTTGTAAGAGTCTTTGTATCTTGAGTTGAGAATCAATATACAAAAGTATCTTGAAAATTATCTTTCTATGTTCTTAGTTACTTTTCATATTGTGATCAACTCTTACTAATTCTTACCCGAGTGTGATTCTAGCTGAGTTTGAGAGAAAACCTTTGTGTTTATGTGACAAACACCGATCCTACAATTGGTATCAGAGCTTCTCAGGCTCTTGATTGCGTGATCTAACCATCCAAAATCAACCTATTTTCACTCCTCCTACCACCCGCTCGCTCAATGGCCCTCAACAAATCTGAAGTAGAAATGGGGACGATGACTAAAGCACCCATCATCACCCTGAAAACTTCAAGTCTTGGAGCAGAAGAATGGAAGGCTTCATTAGATACCAAGACAGCAAAATGTGGAACTCTATTGTCAATAGACCGTACAAGCCAAAGGTGGCTTCACCTGGTGGAAACGGTGCCACGATAGGGAAAGCTGTCGAGGACTATTCTGATGAAGACAGAAAGAAGATGGACATCGATAGCAGTGCTATGACTATTCTCATGACTGCAATACCAAACTCTATTATGGTGGGGTTCGAGCATTGCAAGACTGCCAAAAATTGTTTGATGCACTTGCTCAGATGTATTCTTGCTCCAACGACTCAAAGAAGGACTCACTGAAGCAGCAGTTCGAGAACTTCATTCATATTGCTAGAGAGACCCTCAGATAGTAATACGTTAGGTACATGGATCTTATCTCTTCCTTCAGTCCGTGAAGATCACTCCTGAACTTAGAGATCTCACCAGAAAGTTCATGAGTGCTCTTCCAAATGAGTAGACATTCTATTGTGTCTCTATCAAGAGAACAGAAAACTTGAACACTCTTTCCATGACTGAGCTCTATGGCATCCTTGATGGATACCGTCTAGAGATGGAGAGTAAGAAGGGCCACCAAACAAGCAGACCTATGAGTCTTCCTGCTAGCAAAGCTTTAATGGTTGCTGAAGGCTCATTAACTCCTCAACCTCAGCATTTCCTTACTTATCAGCAGCCATCCTACTCTTTGGTCCCTACATCACTTATCCTGAGACTCCAAGGTCTCAACAGGCTTAACACAATCCCTTCCAGGGAAGTTATGTCTTTGTTTCAGGAGGTGGACACTCAGGAGATTTTCAATACTGCTTTGATGATCTTGAGTGTTTTAGCCCAGATGACGTAGAATACGTCAACATTGTCCAGCAAATGGCTCTCTTAACTTGTAGAGCAAAGAATTTCTTTAAGAGAACTGGAAGGCATTTTCCCTCTCCCAAAAACAACTACCAGCAAGTTCGGGTTCGACAAGACCAGGGCAAAGTGTTACAACTGTAACCACTGGGTCTTTTTGCAAGGGAATGCAAGGCTCCCAAGACCAATCTGGGAACCCCATAGGCCTCCACACATCCCTCAACCTCAAAGCCCATGAGAAGTCAACTGAAACACCGCAGTGGCTTAAGAAGTTGACTGGAGCTTCATGGTATAGGATGTGACTCCTGCTCAAGCTCTCATGGCCGGAACAGATGATGGGTATATGAACATCTCTGCACTCCAGCCTGTATGGCTAAAGTTAAACTCTATCAGGATTACAATATGGAAATCAGATCTGACAGCCTTTAAATATTCTAAAATCTGATTTAAAAGAGCTGAATCTGACTATCAAAAGAAAATTCATGAGTTGGAGAAAATTGTATCTCTTTTGAAACATGAACACACCAACTACAAGACTCAAATCAAGGATCTGATATCGAAATTGTCTGAGGCTCAAGCCCAGCTTGTCACTGCTGAGGCTCGGGCCAGGAAGCATGCTATCTCTGAGCAGAACTTCCAAGCTATTCTTGCATCATCCTCCCATTCAAAACTCTGTTATCTGAACAAAGAAGGGTTGGGAACCAATGAAATTGCTCCACCACATTCCTATGAGTCTATTAGACAGCCTAGATATGGTACTGAAGAGCAAGAGGTTCCAACTGCTGACCCTTTCTTTCCAGAGTTAAAGGATGAAGCACTAATAGTGGCCACCACAGGGAAGGAACAGGTAGATATACCCATCGCCTCCTGTGATGATCAAATCCTAACCACTAAAGCCAGAAGAAGCAGAGCTAAAGCTGCTAGGACAATTGCTAAAAAGTGGTTGAATCCAAACTGAAAATTGACCCCAAACAGAAGGGTGTCTTTGTCTCAACTGGATTCCAAGTGTTAGGTACTTCTGATTCAGGAAAGGAATGTAATACCAGCATTCCTGTCCTACAAAGGATCAAAAGTTAAAGGGAAAAGTTGCTGACAAAGAAAGAAAAGAAAACAATAACAGCAACCCTCACTTTCCCAAAAGACTAACATCGCATGCATGTGTGGCTTGCAAATCAACATGGCAAAAGATTGTTACTACAATCCTGCAAGCACACATTATGCAAATAATGTTAGAAAGAAGGAGTCAGGGGAAGGTTTCACATTTGACACCTTCTATACGGTTCAAGTGTTGAAGAAGGGAAAGCTAGTTTCCAAAGCCAAGTTGCTTTCGGAAGAAATCCTTCTTCCGAAGGGAAAATGGCTTCGGAAGCAAAAGCTACTAAGGTTCGAAGAACAAGAAGCTCCCTTGAAAACCATCCCAGAAGAAGACTGCTTCGGAAGAAAAAGGTGGTGAGGACTCTCCGAAAAAGAAAGAAGCTTCGGAAGAAGACCATGCTGCAAAAGCTTCAACAAGCTCATCCTCCAAGATCAGCCAAAGGGTGGACTGGAAGATCAAGGAAGATGCTGCACCCAAACCTCTTCTTCAAAGACCTCTGTTGAACCCCCATGCATATCATTTGGTTCACTCATGTCATTATCCTTGGGAGAACCCAAGACCAGCAAGGCTTGGGTATCTAAACAAAACTGAAATCGCATCTTATTTGTAGGAACATCCATTTGACAAGAACAACAATGTATGGATTGTAGATAGTGGATGCTCCAGGCACATGACAGGGAACATATCTCTCCTTCAACAATTTAACATTATGATGGACGTCCTGTCCAGTTTGGAGGTGAGGCCAAAGGATATATTTCTGGCAGAGGGAGTATATCCAATGGTATGTTAACCGTTGACAAAGTTAACTTTGTCAAGCAGCTTGAACACAACCGTTAAGTGTTCTCTGTTCTATGATGAGAAGAACCACAATGCTTTTCACAGAACATGAGTGCATTATCCTCAAACCAGGGATGAAAATTCCTCCGGAATTGGTGCTTCTTAGATCTCCCAAGAAAGGGGATATGTACAAGCTTGATATGAACAATGCTTCCCTAATGGGTGAAGTATCATGCTTTCTTTCCAAAGCTGATAGTGATGAGTCAACACTATGGCATAAACGTATGTGTCATGTAAATTTTAAGACAATGAATAAATTGGCTAAAAACAACTTGGTACATGGTTTGCCTAAAAAGGTGTTTTCTGCCAAAGACAACTGTGTTGCATGCCTGAAAGGGAAACAACACAGGACGTCTCATAATCCAAATGTGTTAACTCTATCACTACTCCATTGCACTTATTGCACATGGATCTTTTTGGTCCACAAGTATAATGAGCATTGGAAGGAAATCATATTGCCTTGTGATAGTTGATGATTTTACAAGATTCACATGGGTATCTTTTTAATAACTAAAGATGAAACTGCTGAAACATTAAAATATTTTATTCTTAAAATAGAAAATCAAATTGATCACAAGGTTAAAATAATTAGATGTGATCAAGGGACTGAGTTTAAGAACTTCGTTCTTGACTCATTCTGTAACTCAAAGGGATTGCCAGAACAATATAGTGCTCCAGAACTCCTCAACAAAAGGGTGTTGCTAAGAGGAGGAATAGGACACTTATCGAGGCTCTCAAACTATATTAGTTGATTCAAGCTACCTCTAACATTCTGGGCAGAGGCAGTCAGTACTGCATGCTATGTGCAGACCAGAGTTTATAGTTAAGCCCCATGGAAAAACCCCTTATGAGCTATGGAACAAGAGGCCACCATTCATGGCTTTCTAAGGTCCTTTGGCAGCAGGTGTACCATACTTAACACAAAGGACAATTTAGCAAAATCTGCTGAAAAGTCAGATGATGCTATCTTTGTTGGATACTCTTCTAGCTCCAAAACTTACAGAGTATACAACATTAAGAATCAATAATTTGAGGAGTCATTCAATATAGTTGTTAATGAGTACACTCCTTGTGTTAGGGGGAATGGACCTGATCACATCTTTGATTTAGAATTGTTTCCAAACTATTCTAAACCCTCTTGTGAGAATGTTTCAGCTGGAATAGGTGCTCAAAATGACTGATGCTACTGCTAATGATCAACTGTTTGAGCTTCCCAGGCCTAGACCAAATTCTCTAAGTGCTGCAATATATCAAGCTTCCACTATTCACAGATTCGATAGTTTAACTATATCAAGGAATAATGAAGCTTCAACAAGTGAGTCACCAACTGAGCCTCAAAACTCATCAGGTGATCCACCACAACACCAGGCAGAAGGAGGTAGTATTTTGAAGGAACAAGCAACTGTTAATACTACTTCACAGCCAACTATTGATGATGTTTCTCATTCATTCAATCAGTCCTCATTGAATGACTTTGAAACACAGCTGGACAGAGTGTTCTAGTTCCTGAGCAGAATATGTGTAACCTGGATCTATCTCTGCAACTAGAAGTGATTTCTCGTCTTAGGATTCACAACACTCATCCACCTGAGAACATCATAGGGAATGTCTCTGAGGGTGTGGAGACAAAAGGACAGACTCATCAAGGAATGTCTGCTTGTACTCATGCTTTCTATCTCAGATGGAACCCAAGAAGGTAGAAGATGCCTTGAAAGATAGTAGATGGATTGAATCGATGCAAGAGGAGCTGCTTAATTCAAGAGACAGAAGGTATGGAACCTATGTCTGCTACCATCTGGTCAAGTACCTATAGGCACCAAATGGGTTTCAAAAACAAGAGAGATGATATAGGCTAATCATCAAGAATAAGGCAAGACTTGTGGTTCAAGGATACACTCAAGAGGAAGGAATCGATTATACTGATGTCTTCGCACCAGTTGCAAGACTTGAGGCAGTTAGGATCTTCCTTGCTTATGCTGCATCCAAGGACTTCACAGTATACCAACTTGATGTCAAGTGTGCTTTTCTATATGGGGATATAGACAGGGAAGTCTATGTATGCCAACCTCCAGGATTTGAAGATCCACAGCACCCCAACTATGTGTGCAAATTGGATAAAGCTCTATATGGGCTGCACCAAGCACCTAGGCTTTGGTATGAGACTCTGTCTCAGTTTCTTCTGAAGAATGGCTATACTAGAGGTACCATTGACAAGACTCTCTTCATCAAAAAGTCTGGAAAGGACATTTTGCTCGTACAAGTCTATGTTGATGACATCATATTTGGTTCCTCAAATGACCAAATGTGCAAGGACTTTGAGAGCATTATGAAGAAGAAGTTTGAGATGAGCTCCATGGGAAAAATGGACTTTTTCCTTGGAATTCAGGTAAAGCAACTGAAGGAAGGGTTCTTCATTAATCAATCTAAATATGTCTCTGACATCTTAGAAAGATTTGAGATGAAGGATTGCAAGCCTGCCAAGACACCCATACCCAGAAACCATAATCTTTGTCCTGACCTTGAGGGGAGGATACTGATCAACATCAGTATAGGGCAATTATTGGTTCTCTGATGTATCTAACAGTAAGTAGACCTGATATCATGTTTGCTACTTGCATTTGTGCAAGATATCAGGCTGCTCCTAAGGTGTCTCACCTGGCTGCTGTTAAGAGAATCCTCAGATACCTCAAAGGAGCACCTAAACTAGGTCTCTAGTATCCCAGAAACAAGGATTTCAATGTTTATGGATACTCTGACAGTGACTATCGAGGCTGCAATATTGACAAGAAATCAACATCAGGAGGATGTTAATTTCTTGGTGGAAGGATCATCTCATGGCAATGCAAGAAACAATCCTGTGTCTCTACATGAACTACTGAAGCTGAATACATTGCTACTGCTAGCTGTTGTGCTCAACTGCTATGGATTCAAAATCATATGTTAGACTATGGATTCAACTTATGAGTACTCCTATCCATATTGACAACACAGTGCTATCTCCATTACTGAAAATCCGGTGAAGCACTCCAAGACTAAGCACATTGACATCAGGTATCATTTCATTAGAGTATTCATGAGAAAAATCTAATCAGGTTAATCAAAGTTGATTCAAATGAACAATATGCTGATCTGTTTACCAAAGCTTTTGATGAACAAAGGTTTAAGTACCTCATAACAGCTATTGGGATGATAAACATTGATTAATCTGATCTCTTTTGAAAACCTTTTTAATATGTAAGTCTTGTGTCAATACAATTTAAGCCCTGTTACAAGAAATTCTCTCTGAAATTTTCTAAGTGTAAATTCCTTCCAAGAGAAATTAACCTTCGGAAGACTCTCATATCTTCCGAAGCAAAATTTCTCAAAGGATAACTTTCTTCTTGGAAGAATTTTTGGTCTCGGAAGAAGCGATTGATTGTATATCAGATCTACTTCCAAAACTTACAAATTCTCTATTCGGAAGCAACTCTAATGTTCGGAAGCAAAGTTTTGGCTTTGGAAGTAAGAATTGCCTTCGGAAGACATGTTACCTTTTGAAATTTTTTACACTCGGAAGAGAGATTTCACTGTGTAACATAAATTTCTTGGGCCCCACACTGTAAAAAGCAAAGATTTTGTTAATGATGTTGGATTATTTAACTGATTTTTAACCTTACCACCACTGTCATTTCATCCACTAAACCATCACATCACCTTATCCTAACCCCATTACCGCCATTCCACAATCTTTTAAATAATCTCGACTATTCACTTTCACTCTCTTACTTGCAAATTTTACAGCCCTAGAAATTTCTCCTACTCAACTTTACCCAGCTCAAATCATCCCTTCACCTTTCCAAATGGCCTTCAACCCTCAGCACAACCAAGTCGCACTTCTTGATTCATCAAGAGATGCTGACTTCTCAGATATCATCTCCTTTCTAACCCACTTCTTATTACACACCGCTCTGACTGTAAACCCCACAATTTACTCAAACCATATGTCTGAATTTTGGGCAAATGGTCAGATTGAAACCCTAAATGGGGTCGTGTCATTCGATCGAGCATCTGTGGCCAGGAGTTGGTCATTTCTGAACAATCATCAGGGAGCATCTAGAGCTTCATGATGAGGGCGCTCCAATAGAATTCCCCAAAGCAGATTTGGACAATTCTCCTCCAAATGGGATATGGTGACGTTAGCAGGTCAACTGTCTACAAATTTAACTTCTATACAAATGGAAGTTCCTGCTACGTGGTCCTTCACTGCTTGTCGAATAAATCTGGGGGATGGGATCAAATCCCATATGAACTTGGGTGCCTTGTTCATGGGTTGGTAATGCCTCCCCTTCAACTATTCAAATTTGTGCTGACTAACCTCATGGGAAATCTTCAGAAGGACACATTCTTCATGTATCCCAGGTTTCTCCAGCACATAATCAACTGCAAACTGGAGCAGAGCAAGCTTGTCTGTGCAGCTGCTCTGACTGCTCCTCAAATGAGGCCGACCATCTTCAAGACTTTGAAGAGAGTGTCCACCAACTTCACAGGAAGAGATACTGCACTTCTTCCAGGTATGA
Source organism: Flaveria trinervia (assembly GCA_025506515.1). NCBI lineage: Eukaryota > Viridiplantae > Streptophyta > Magnoliopsida > Asterales > Asteraceae > Flaveria > Flaveria trinervia. Next base: position 32,746,480 of record CM046450.1, on the reverse strand, counting down.
CTGAGCCAACGCTCCTGGTGACATCCCTGTTAACCCCACAGGTGATGAACCCACACCAGCAACTACCCCCATAATGCCAACACTACCTTCTCCACCCATCACCATCACTTATCAAGACGCCCCAAACAAACCCTTGTTCAATCTACTCTGATTGAACAAGCCCTCCTGTTCAACCAAAAAGACTAGAGTGGAAACATGGGCTCCCACTCAGTCAGAGGTCTCTCCATCCTTCTCTTTGACCTCAATTTGGGTCTTGAGTCTCCTCAGTCTCAGACCCATGAGCCCACAACCCAAGCTGAAAGCCCTCAGGGTGAGTCTCTATACTCCCCTGAGCACCAACAAGGGACATCCCCACCAGAGGCTCAATGCCTGTAGACATTGACCAAAGTCCCGGGTCAGTAGGTTTACCCATCCTATCTTTCACTGACCTTCTGTTTAAAACTGATGAAGAGATAACATCTCTCCATGGCAATGAAGTTGATCTACAACACCCTCTCCAAGATCAACATAGCCCGGAGAAATCCTTATCTCTAGCCCCCATCAGCAACCAACACTGAGGTGAGTCCCACTGATGTGAAGGGACTCATGTAGATTCAGCTGCCACTACAGAAGGTGCCTCAATGGACCTTGGATAGTGGTAACATTTCTCAGACTGAATCTATGGCAACCGAGCCCTTTGATGACTCTGAAAGAGACATCATTGAGCATGGGAAACCAAGGTGCCAAGAAACCACATCTGGTGGTGAGGCTGAACATACTAGGTATGTTACCTCATCTCCCCGTGATTCTTCGAAAGAAGATGAGGGAAGCATGCAACTCCTCATTCAAGATCTTCTTTCTAAAGTTTCAAACCTGGAATCTCAAGTTAGGACTTTAGAGGCAAGATCTTCCACTCAGCAACTTGAGATTGACAATCTCAAGGCTCAACTAGCTGAGAAACAAACAGAGAGGTCTGTTAGGCATGTACCTATTCAGGTCTCCCTAACTTCCTCCTCCAGCTCATCTAGCTCTCAAGATGATGCTACCAAAAAGGGGGAGAATGTTGAAAGACAAACACACAAGGAACCACAGAGCCGGCCTTCCACTTCAACATCTTCCTCTCCCATCATCTCTACGCCTAAAACATCTCAAGTCACTCTTCAGATTGATCCAAGGATGCTTAATGATCTCTACAGACTCTTCACCAAGTTTCTGTTAAGATCTTCCTTTGAGCAGCCAAGCCATGGTGTTGCAATGATCTACTTTGGAGCTGAAGAGCTTCAAAGGCTGACTGCACCTTTTACCACTGTGGAAGAAGTTTGTCAACCTAAGGTCCTCATGGAACCTAGGATTCAATTCGAAGGGGAAATGGGAACCGATGGCCCAGCAACTGAAACAGTTGGGACAGAATCTGCATCTCCTTTAACTTCTGAAGGTGAAGTTAAAGCCTCGGAAGAACAAGCTGAATCTTCCGAAGCTGAAATGGAAGCTGCGGAAGGACTGTTCAAAATGTCCGAGGAACTAATCATCACAGATGCTATCCTGGAAATGGCATCTGAAATGAGCAGTGAGGACTTTCCAATTGCACCTCCATCTCAGACACCATCTCTGACTCACTCACAATCAGAAACCTCTCTCCAAGAACCACCACAGTCAGGATCTTCAAAGGATAAAAGAAAAAGGAAGATGACTGCGGAAGAGCTTCAGGAAGAGGAGAAGATTGAGAAACTTAAGAAGAAAGGAAGACTTCAGACTAAGAAGTTGCTAGCTGCCAGCACAAAAGCAGCTGCTTCCAATCAGGAGGTTGTCATCAATAAAAGAAGAGAGCAGATCATTGACCAGCTCATTAAATGGGAGCTGCCAATGAAGAACACTCCTGCTACCATTAGAGGAGTTGGTGGATCTGGAGAAGGCAACCAGGCTGAGACTTGAAGAAGAAGCCAGGTTGGCCTTAGAGGAAAGGAAAAGAACAGGAGGCTGAATTGCAGCTGAGGAGAGACAAGATAAACTTCCTACTCTTCAGAGGCTTTGATCTTCAAGAACTCTCTCCACACAACGATGATACGATCCTCTGGCTCTACAACAAAGAGCAGGATCAAATGGAGAAAGAAAGGAAGAAGGCTAGAAGAAAAGGCCAGAGAGAAGAAGAAGAAAGAAGAAGAGGCTAGGGTCACTGCCTCCAAGAAGCTTACTGAGAAAGCCTGGATGAAGGACTATCTTCGGGCTCATGGCTTCTCTGGTAGGCAGGTGGTCCTATGTCTGAAAGGACACTCCAACGGATTGTCAGTGAAATTAAGGCTGACATCCGGTTGGGGAAAAGGAAAGAGATGTATAGAAGGGTAAAAGGGATGACCTTCACTGCTTCTACCCAACCACAACCTGAACCTTCACCCTCATCATTCACCATTAAACCTGAACCTTTCACCCCTAAACCCACATCACTACCTACTACTACTCCCTCACCTCAACCACCTAAACTTCCCATTATCCAACCCAAAACACTAGCCAGAACCTCTGAACCTAAACCTACCCAATTACCCTCCAAACCATCCCTTCAGCCTTCTCAACATCTCTCCCTTGAGGAGTTTAAGGCTATCAAGATGAAGCTCACTAATTGCACTACTTTGAGCGAAGTCTCCTGTGTAGAAGACTCCGTTAACATTACCTATGTATATGGATCTTCAAGTTCCCTCACAAGAGACAGATTCCTTGATTTGCCTAGAGGAACTTTGGACCAGGCTGCAAGACTTTTAGGCCTCAATTCAGACTCTTTAAATGAGGAAGAAAAGAAGCTCAGAAGGAAACTGGTGACTCTGCTGGATACAAGAAAAGAGGACAAGATTCCTAGTCAGTCCTCTTGTGCCTAGAAGGAAGATAATCCAGTGGAGGTTCGATGAACCTTCTCACAACTTTGTTGTGGAAAGAGAGAATGATGAAGTCAACAGACTCAATGCAACCTCTCTGTTACACTCCAGCAGATTCGACATTGCTGAGTTAGCAGAGAAGCCATTCTCCAACCCCTCCAACTCTGAAACTGCTGCACTCGTCAGAAATCATCTCAGCAGTTTTCATTTAGCTGAGCTAACTGCAAAAGCAAAGATTGAAGAAGAGTTGAAGTTGAGAAGACAGGAAGACAAGAAAGATCTCCCACCAAAGGTGCTGCCTTTCTATAGATGGTGGAAGGTCCTGAATTGGACCTATAGTTTGATAGGAATATGATTACAATTCCCATCAACTAACTCTTTTCATAGGGCAACAACAAAGGGTACATGTTATCCAAGGTGACAGACTGGATTTCCTGTCTACCAAGGATCTGTACAAGCTTCTCAGCACCACATCAGGGAAGAACAGGAGACAAACAAATATTTGCTCTCCTTAGTGCTGAAATTTTTGAGAAGTCGTGAAAAGTGAAGTTTTGGTAGCATCAGCCTAGGGGGAGTTTGTTGGATCAAGAAGAGGCTAATGCAACCAAAACTAGATCACTTAAGTTATTTTGGTGCTGCATGCAAAGGCTTCCGAAGCTTATCATGGAACTTCCGAAGGTTGTAGAGTTCTTCCAAGACAAAGGGAAAGTCCAACTTCCGAAGACAGAACTCTACTTCCGAAGACAAATCATACTTCTGAAGTTCAAGACTTAGAAGAATAAAGTAAAGACCACTTCCGAAGTATGATGAAAAGAAGAAGTCTCCAAGCCTTGGAGAAGCAGCCTCTTCCGAAGTATAAAGTGGCTTCGAAGTACTTACTCTTCCGAAGCCATTTAACCTTCTGAAGACACTGCTATAACCAGTGGACACAAGTATGGTCTCTGACACTCCGCTGCAGACTTCTGAAACAGCATGGTATCTTCTTAAAGAACCATGTTGTTGACCATACTTTATTCCTTGTTTACCTTTTCATGATAGTACAGTTGCCATCTTTAGTTGGTGACAAAAGTAAGTCAGGGACATGTCCTGACTACCAAATCTCAGATAAGACTTTATCCGAGATACCTTAACTATAGTCTTGTTTCATAGGCTTTAGCTAAAGGAGCCCAGCTGGCATCAAAGTATATCCGGCTATAGATAGTATTATATATAGGTTCTCCTTGTAACTCATAGTGATAAGATGATCATCTGCTTGTAAGAGTCTTTGTATCTTGAGTGAGAATCAATATATAAAAGTATCTTGAAATTATCTTTCTGTGTTCTTAGTTACTTTTCATATTGTGATCAACTCTTACTGATTCTTACCCAAGTGTGATTCTAGGTGAGTTTGAGAGAAAACCTTTGTGTTTAAGTGACAAACACCGATCCTGCAGAAACATAAAATGTAAATAGTTTTAAATGAAAAAGAGCACATATTAAATTAATAAATAAGTCATATAAATATATATAATTTGAAAGAAATATATGACAATAAGACAAACTAATTACAATTAAAAAAGTCTTCAATATCCAGATAATTAGTTGTAGACAACATATAGAAGTTTTATTTGTGACTTGTTTGTCTTTATCTAAAATTAATAATTTTAAGTGTTCTTTACTCCTATAGTGACAATGTTGTAAGGTTTCATATAAGCCTGATGCAACCCAAAACATCCAAAATCTCTCCTGCATACATGCACAAGTGTACTGAAGTAGAATGTTTTGTAAGTTTCAAACTCTTCCTTAGAAAACATTCTAAGTGTAAAATCTTCCGAAGCCAAGACCAATATCTTTCGAAATCAAACATGAAGTCTTCTCCAGTTTAAAAGACAAAGTCTTCTGAAGCCAACACTTGAAGACAGATTTCTTCCAAAGGCTTTTGAACACATGCTATTATCTGATGTACCTTTACCATAAAGTTGGACCACCTTTCTGCTGCAACTCCGACTAGACACCAACTTTACATGAGTTGGTGAAAGGTCCATACTTTTGGTAACTGTACATTGAGGTTTTGAGTCTGTACTTTCTAATTTATGTACTTTTATCCTTGTTGTAATATATTATGATGTGAGCTGTGGCATGTCATAGTCACTAGTCAAAATGCAATCAAAGTGTGGCTGGCTGTAGGATGTAATATAAGTATCTCTAGTCCTTGTATCTTATTGCCATTGCTTTGTAAACACTTGTAATAACTAAGAGAAATATACATCATTCTTGAAAACAAATACTTGTGTTGTTTCTATTCTTGTTTCTGTCTCTTTATTACTTGTGTTTCTTAGCTCTCATATAAACTAGTTTTCTAGTTCCTTATTTGATCTATTAAGTGTTCTAAAGAAGTCTCCTCACTTGTGTTGTTGTGTTGTAAAAGTGCATTGCACCCTTCTAACGGTCCCGCATTTGGTATCAAAGCTTTCCAGGATCTTGATGTAAGATCTCACCATCTTAAGATCCCTCGCATGCACAAATACTTAACATCTCAAATGGCAGCTATCTCTAAGCTGACATGTAACCCAGAACCATGATAAAGTCTTCACTAATCACTCTTGAAGAATTTGATACTTGGTATCAAAGAACGGAAGGCTTTATCAAGTCTCAAGACTCCAGGATGTGGGACTTTGTTGTTGAAGAACCTTACATACCAAGCACCTCATCTGCTACTTGTGGTATGATTCCAAAGGATGTTGCTGATTTCTCTGATGATGAAGGAAGAGAATAGAGATTGATCAAAAAACCATGACAACCCTTCAAACTGCTCTTCTAAACTCCATCTATTAAGGCTTCAGGAAGTGCAAGACTACAAAGCAACTATGGGAAGCATTGAAGCTTATGTATGAGGGCTTAACTGAAGTCCAGGAGAACAAGAAAGATCTCCTCAAGCAGCAGTTTGAAAACTTCACCTATAAAGTAGGTGAGACCATGGCGCAACAATACTTCAGGTATGTTAAGATTGTGGATACTCTAATGGATGTTGGAGTAACTCTTCAGAATAAGGACATTGAAAGGAAATTTATGTCCTCTCTTCCTAGACAATGGACACATTATTGTGTTGTTATCAAAAGGACTGAGAACCTTAAGACTCTTACTCTAATAGAGTTGTATGGAATTCTCAATTGATACCAGATGGAGATAAACATGAAAAATTCATCTAGTAACTCTAACAATCAATGTGTTCAGCCTTTCATGTGACTAAAGGATAGCATAGAACCTCATCATCATCTCATATGCTACCCTAACAACTCATAAAAGGGTCCTTTCATCACCTTCCCAGAGACTCCAAGAGAACCTACACTCAAGGAAGTCCCTTCCAAGAGCAAGCTCTTCACATGCTTTTGTCTCTGCTAATGAATCCTCAAGAAACTTTCTTTTCACCCTTGAAGACTTGGACTGTATGCATCTAGATGATCTGGATTATATGGAGATAGTTCAGCAGATGGCTCTTCTCACTCATAGAGCCAAGAAATTCTACAAGGGACCGGGAGGAAGTTTCCTAGTAATGCAGCTAGTGGAAATTTTGTGGGATAAAGCAAGGTAAAGTGTTACAAGTGTAACCAGATAGGACACTATGCTACAGAGTGCAAGGCACCAAGAGCAAATGGTGGCCAGACTCAATCCATGCCAAACTACACGAGAGAGCTCCCCAAATAAGAAGCCAAAGTAGCAAGCTGCAGTTGCTGCTTATGAAGGTGGCTTTGACTAGAGCTTTCAGGTGAAGATGCATCTCCAAATCAAGCACTCATGGTTGGTTGACCACAATGAAGCCAGGTATTGGAACATCTTTGCAATCCTGAATGTATTGCTATAGTTAATAGATACATGTATTGGAACATCCTCGCACTCTTGATCCTAACTGTTGAGTCTAAAGATCAGCACAAAGGGAAGGATAAGCTAATCAAAGAGCCTACGACAGTTATCCTTGGTAAAGTATGCCCTCTGGGCATAACGGTGAGAGAGATCACTGACGAAAAATATTCTCTAATCCAGTTGTTTAATCATATCACAACCTCCTCTGCTGCTGACGAAAACAGGATTTTGGCTTGGAAATATGACTCAAAGTGGGATTATGCACTTATTAAAAGATATCTGGAAGAGTTAAATACTTCCATCTACTTGAATCAATCTTAGTGTTACCTATGCTGACATAATGATCTTCAAAGCCTGATCATCTCCAACTACCCAATAACCCCAGAGGAAGATATTCTCTGTGTTGGTAGGAAAGCTAAAAATAAGTTCAAGGATGATGTTTGCAATGAAACAAGAAGGAAGATGAAAAACCATGAAAGACTCCAAAGGAAAAGAAGATCAACACCACTCTATACTCTAGTTGATAATGAATTCCAAAAGAGGGTTGGATATGTAACACCCGTCCCCTCACACTAACAATATTGTCCGCTTTGCCCATACGGAGCTCACGAATTTGCTTTTGGTTGCCCTGGTGAAAACTTCCCAGGGACGTCACCCATCCCTGGACTGCTCCCACCTAAGTACACTTAACTGTGGAGTTCTCCTCTTATCTACAGCCAATCGCCCAAAGGCGTTGCAGATGTTAGAGGCCAGACATTTCTTATGAATCAGGAATCTTTCCTATCCATGACCGATGTGGGATATGTGTAGGGTGTCACAAGCACCCCGTTGGGCCTCATCGTCCTAGATGAGCCCGAGAAGTCACCACCCTTGGTGAGGTATGCCACACACCCTGAATGGCACAGGAGTGGCTCTGATACCATTTTGTATCACTCTGCCCCTCACACCAACAATATTGTCCGCTTTGCCCACAAGGAGCTCACGGATTTGCTTTTGGTTGCCTGGGTGAAAATTTCCCAGGGAGGTCACCCATCCCTGGACTGCTCCTACCTAATCACATTTAACTGTGGAGTTCTCCTCTCATCTACAACCAATACGCCCAAAACGCGTTGTTGAGTTAGAGGCCAGACATTCCTTATGAACCAGGAATCTCTCTTGTTCATGACCGATGTGGGATATGATAGGGTGTCACAGGATACACTAACAGAAAAACAGCAGCCATCCAAGTCATTGAAGGGAATCAATATACTCTTCACATACTAAGTGGGGATATGTGGAGAAAACTAAAGACCTTGTGCTAATGAGAAATGAAGAAAAAGAAAGCTAAACATAAGGCTATTTGATCCAATTGAATCAAACTTCTACATCCAAGCTACATTGTAAAACCTGGTTACTTTAAAAGTCAAAGAAAGAAAGAACAAAGCTATGGAAAAGAAAGAAAAGAAATAAAGCTCAAGTAGAGGGACCAAAGATGTCCAAAAAGGACAAAAGTTTAAAAGTTGATGAATAAAGGTGGTATGGCTGCCTATATGTCGCACACTTCACTTGTCATTGGATTTAAGAGAGAGAAGTAGAAAACTCTTGTGTATTTTGAAGAACACGTACAGAAGTTCGAATTCAAGGTAAGAATTCGTGCGTTTATGATGTTCTTAACTAGATTTATCCTCGGTTGTATGCTTATGTATGTTGTATGTGTTCGGATGTGTGTTTTGGTGGGTTTCTAGGCGGTGGAACTCAATTGCAAATGGGTTTTTGAAGAATTCATAACCAAACGCTGCAAAGGTGAGTTCTAGAACCCCTTTTTTACTGTTTTTAACTGCTTTGGGGCTGGAAATGCATGTATGTCGTTTTTATAAAAGTTGGGTTTATACCCGTATGTGTGTATGCGTATGGTTTTGGGTGGGGTTTGATTTTAGGCTATGTATGTGTTTGGTGATGCTATGATTGTGTTTCTAAAGCTTAGAATGTATGATCTAAGCTTAGAACATGAAAGGTGATGTTGGGGACTGAATTATGATGTTTAGGATGACTTAGACTGCTCATGCGCCTAAACAGTAGCTCATGCGCCCAACTGAAATAACTGCCTAAGTGACTAAGTGTTCCCATGCGCCCGAATAGTACTCATTCACCTAGAAATAGGATGAAATTGACTAAGTGTTCATACGCCCAGATAGCTCATGTGCCTAGGCACTCATGCGCCTACATAGTGCTCATACACCTAGAATTTCCCAGAATAAACTAAGTGTTGCTTGTGCGCCTCAGTAGTGCTGATGCGCCTGAAAGTTGCTCACTCGCCTAAGTGTTCCTCATGCGTCTGAAAGGCCATGCGCCTGCATAGTGCTCATACGCCTGCATAGTGCCCATGCGCCTAAAGACAGTTTATTTTCTGATTTTTGGGGAAAAAGTGTAAATGTAGGCTTTGACTTAGAAGGTTACCGGGGGCTATGTAAGTTGACTTTTTGAAGTCATAGATGATGTGTTGGGCATGGTATGTATGATGTATGATGATGTATGATTGATGCTTATGCATGATGGTATGTATGATGTATGTTATGTATGTATGATGATGCCCCGTATGGTGATGTTGTATGTTCATATTTATGTTCCTTGTTATGTATGATTTTTTCCGTGGCTTTATGTTGAATGTTAACGAATGAAATGAAAGTATTATGTCATGTAAAGTGAAAGATAATGAAAAGAGGAATGTAAAGAAAGAATGAATGCATGCATTAATGAATGAAGGAAAGTAAAGAAAGTCTTGCAAGCACTATATAGAGAAACACACTCCATGAAAGTGTCAGTTTATGGTGTGTGGGATAGCTACCTCAGAAGGATGCACACCGGGGTTCATCTTTATGACCGACCATTTGTATGAAACCTTTGTCGCTTACCCCAAAGTATTGTGGTCAGGCCACCGCGCGCAATGTATGGGGGTCTATGATAGACTCGGCCCAGTACCCGCTTTATGCATGACAGGGGGTATAGCACATAAAATGGTACACTGAATTTACCTAGGTACTGTGGTCAGGCCACCGGGCGCAATGTATGGGGGCTATGATAGACCTCGGCCAAATACCCGCTTATGCATGACGGAGGGGTAAAGTTCATGGTTTGGCATGGAATGTAAAGAAATAAATATGAACATACGAATGAAAGTAAGAAAGTATGAATGAATGAATATGAAAGTAATTAATGAAAATGAATGATAATGGCGTACGATGAATGAACGGAAGTTAACGAATGAATGATGAAGATAATAATGATATTATCTATGTGTATGTATGATGTGTGACCACATATGAAAGTAAAGAATGGTTTTGAATGAAAGTAAAGTATATTCATTTAAAACTAGAACTCACTCAGCAACGCTAACTTTTTATGCATTTTCCAGTTCGCAGGTAAAGTTGCTGAGGATGGCACGAGGCGGTTACTTGGCTCTTTTGGATGGCGTTCTTTTGTTTAATGTTTTGCATTGTAATGCAAAGAAATGATATTGTGTAACGAATGTTGTATTATCTTGCAAAAGCATTTTTAATAAAATGTAAATGTTGTTTTTAATGATCCACTGCAATGTTTTATTCAAGTTAATGACATTATATGTTTTATTGCAATGAATGACCAGCTGTAAGTGTCCCAGGAACGGGGCCTTAAAATTTGGTATCAAAGGCAAAGTTTAAGTGAAATGGGTAAATTTTCAAAATTAATCTAAACTTAAATTGAAAATGGGACGGAAAGGGAAGGGCTACCAGTCCGAGTAGCTGCGTGCTATCAGCTATTTTCTTAATGATTAACCAGTATTACATGCGCATGTTATGTGGTTTATGTGCTTCTTGTAGGCTTAGATACTGATGTAGTCAGGATAGGAAATGCTTAGGGTATGAAGAGTAAACTAAGTGGTTAATCACAACTGGCCACTATAATTAGGGACTTACTATACTTGACATAAACTAAGCTTTTCCCTGAATGACTCTGTTGGTGTTTGAATCTTATAGTGTGTTTGAGGATGGCCAGTGGTAGATCATGAAGGCTTCACGTGGTGGAGGTCATGATGGACGTGGTGCTGAACCACGGGCTACAAGAGAAGGCCTAGGGCCGAAAGGGTGGTTCATGAAGAACCCAAGACCCCTCATCTAGAGGACGGAGACGAGAGTGCTAACTTAAGAGCCTCAATGAAGGAGGTTGTAGTTGAGGAAGTGCATCCGATCATGCAGACGATCCTGCCATTTGTGGTGACCGAAGTGATAAAGGTTGTACGAGAGGGGGAGAGGAAGGAAATGAGTAGGCCTACGGTGAAAGGAAGACGGCTCGAGACTGAGACGATTTTCTCCAATGGCGAGGAAGAAGATCCTAGGCCGGAGGTGGCACAAGGCTACAACTACGGGGCATTCCAAAGATGCAAGCCCCCTACCTTCGATGGTAATGGCAATGTGCTGCTGCTCACCGGTGGGTGAGAGAGATGGAAGTTGTTCTCGATATCAGTGAGCGTCGGGAAGACCAGAAGGTGAAGTTTGCTACCCACTCATTTTTGGACTCGGCTTTGTGCTGGTAGGACAATTTTGTCCAATCTGAGGGTAGTCGGGTAATTTGAAGAATGAAGTGGACAGAGCTGAAGAGGCTGGTGATTGAGGAGTTTTGTCCTCACTGGGAGATGGATAAGGTGGAAAGGGAGTTCCTGCAACTGGAGGCGGGAACAATGACACATCAGCAATACACCACGAAGTTCAATGATATGGCACGACTGGTGTCTGATCAGGTGGCACCTCTATCACGAAAGATCAAGAGGTATATTTAGGTCTTTCAAGTGTACATCCGTAGGCACATGATCGCCGCCCCGCCGAGCATGTTTAGGTCGGCGGTTGATTTGGCAGGGAGGTTGTATGATGAGAGAGCTGTGGTGGTGGCTAAAGGTAGCAAGAAAGGTGGTGGGGACCGGAATCGGAGTGGGAAAAGGTTTGGTCGAGGTGGTGCCCCGACGAGAGTAACAAGAGGCATGGGTAGATGACCGTCGTGTGGTCACGTCTGGTGCAGGGTCGAATAAGTGTGGCAAATGTGGAAAGGAGAATATTGGAGAATGTAGGTTGGGATCGAACTTATGCTTCAAGTGTGGGAGGACGGGACATATAGCAAAGGTCTGTCATGCGGTCAGATGATTTAACTGTGGTGGAGAGGGTCACATGAGTAGAGACTGCAAAAGCTGAGGGCTGAAGGTTCGGGAGTGAAGAAGGTTGGAGGAGAAGGACAGAGGGCGAGTGCTAGAGCTTTTATGATGACGCAGGAGGAGGCTAGGACGGACCCTGATGTTGTGTTAGGTATGTTTCTAGTAAATCAAACTTTAGCCTCTGTGTTATTTGATTATGGTGCTAGTAAAGTTTTCTTTCTGCTGCTTTCCGTGCTAAATTGCCTGTTAGTAGTAAAAATATAGATATGCTTTTTGATGTAGAAATTGTCATAGGTAAGTCAACTAGGATTACAAAGACGATAGAAGGATGTGACATAGAGCTAGAAAGTTACAAGTTTCCTATTAGACCATTTGTCATGACCTTAGGCGGGTTTGACGTAGTCCTAGGAATGGATTAGTTGGCGGACTACGAGGCAAACATTGTGTGTTGCAAGAAGATGATTCAATTGATAGTGCCTAACAGGAGTATGGTGACGGTTTATGGTGAGCGAGTGACAATGATCCCGAAAGTGATTTCGATGGCGGTGGCGGGAAAGTGCATAAGGTGTTGATGTAGTGCCTACTTGGCCTACATAAAGGATATGGAAACCCCAACACCACAACTGACCGACGTACTAGTGGTGTGTGACTTTCCAGATGTATTTTCCAAAGACTTACCAAGAGTGCCACCTGACCGCGAGATCGAGTTCCAGATTGACTTGGTATTGGGTGCCCAACCTGTAGCTAAGGCACCATATCAGTTAGCTTCGTCTAAGATGAAGGAGTTGATGGAGCAATTGCAGGAGTTGCTTGACAAGGGGTTCATTAGACCGAGTATCTCTCCTTGGGGTGCTCCGGTCTTATTTGTGAAGAAGAAAGATGGTAGTATGAGAATGTGTATATATTACTATGAGCTGAACAAGTTGACAGTAAAGAATCGGTACCCATTACCGAGAATTGATGATCTTTTTTATCAGCTCCAAGGTGCCAGTTGGTTTTCAAGGATAGACCTTCGATCTGACTACCATCAGTTGAAAGTAAAAGAGCGGGATATTCCTAAAACAGCTTTTCACACACGTTATGGACACTACGAGTTTCTCGTTATATCTTTTGGTTTAACCAATGCGCCAGCTGCTTTTATGGACTTGATGAATCAAGTGTGTTATTGATGATATCCTGATTTATTCGAAGAGCGAGGAGGAGCATGCTGGTCATATTCACTTGGTGCTGGAGACCTTGAGAAGGAAGAAGATGTATGCCAAGTTCTCCAAATGCATGTTTTGGTTGCGCGAGGTTCAGTTCTTGGTCATGTAGAGATTCCTAATGGGATTATGGTGGACCCAGCAAAGGTGGAGGTGGTGATGCAATGGAAGTATCCAAAGACGCCATTCGAGATACGTAGTTTCTTGGGTTTAGCGGGCTATTACAGAAGATTTATTCAAGACTTCTCTAAGATCGATTCCCCACTAACCAATTTGACCCAGAAGGATGTAAAGTTTGATTGGGGTCAAGCACATGAAAAGATGTTTGAGGAGATGTATAACACCCGTGTGTTGGGGTGATATTGGTCATAAAGAGTTAGGGAGTGTCGAGATGGTCGAGGCTACGACTGAGAAGCTGGAAAGGGTCAAAGCCTTCATGAAGGCAGCTAAAGATAAGCAAAAGTCGTATGCCGATAAGAGATGTAGACCAATTGAGTTCTAGGTGGGTGATAAAGTTAAGTTGAAAGTCTTACCATGGAAAGGTATAATTCGGTTTAGAAAATAGGCTAAGTTGAGCCCAAGGTACATAGGGCCTTTCGGAATCATTGCTCGAGTAGGAGATGTGGCTTATAGATTGGATCTGTCAGATGAGTTAAGTGGAATTCACCCAACATTTCATGTACCTCATCTAAGAAAGTGTATGGCAGAGGAGGACATGACCACTAGAGGATATTAAGGTAGACGAACGGCTCAATTATGTGGAGCAACTAGTGGTGATCATTGACCGTAAAGAAAGGAGGTTAAGGTATAAGTGGTTCCTCTTATGCGTGTACAGTGGAAGCACAGGAAGGGATCCGTGTCTACGTCGGAGACAGAGGAGGAAATGAGACGGCATTACCCATGATTGTTTGAGGAATAACAGGTTTCGGGGACGAAACCTATATAAGGGGGGTGGACTTGTGACACCTAGTTATTTTAAAAGTCAAAGAAAGATAGAATAAAGTTAAGGAAAAGAAAGAAAAACAAATAGAGCTCAAGTAGAGAGACCAAAGATGTTCAAAAAGGACGAAAGTTTAAAAGTTGGTGAATAAAGGCGGTATGGTCGCCCATATGTCGCACACTTCACTTTTCATCGGATTTTAGAGAGAGAAGCGGAAAACTCTCGAGTATTTGAAGAACAAGTGCAGAAGTTCAAAATCAAGGTAAAAATTCATGTGTTTATGATGTTCTTCACTGGCTTTACCCTCTTTTTACTCATTTTTAACTGCTTTGGAGCTAGAAATACATGTATGTACGTTTTTATATAAGTTGGGTTTATACCCGTATGTGTGTATGCATATGTTTTTGGGTGGGGTTTGACTTTGGGCTATGTATGTGTTTGATGATGTTATGGTTGTGTTTCTAAGGCTTAGAATGTATGATTTAAGCTTAGAACATGATAGGTGATGTTCCGGGACTGAATTATGATGTATAGGATGACTTAGACTGCTCGTGCGCCTAAATAGTAGCTCATGCACCTAACTAAAACTAACTGCCTAAGTGTTCCCATGCGCCCAAAACCTCATGCGCTCGAATAGTACTCATACACCTAGAAATAGGTTGAAATTGACTCAGTGTTCATACGCCCAAATAGCTCATGCGCCTAGGCACTCATGCGTCTGCATAGTGCTCATGCACATAGAATTGCCTAGAATAGACTAAGTATTGCTCATGTGCCCCAATAGTGCTGATGCACCTGAAAGTTTCCCATGGCCTAAGTGTTCCTCATGCGTTTGAATGGCCATGTGTCTGCATAGTGCTCATGCGCCTGCATAGTGCCCTTGCGCCTAAAGACTTAGTTTATTTTCTGATTTTTGGGGAAAAAGTGTAAATGTAGGCTTTGACTAGGGAGGTTCCCGGGGGCTATGTAAGTTGACTTTTGAAGTAATAGATTATGTGTTGGGCATGGTATTTATGATGTATGATGATGTATGATCGATGCTTATGCATGATGGTATGTATGATGTATGTTATGTATGTATGATGATGCCCCGTATGGTGATGTTGTATGTTCATGTTTATGTTCTTTATTATGTATGATTATTTTTCCGTGGCTTTTTGTTGAATGTTAACAAATGAATTGAAAGTATTATGTATTGTGAAGTGGAAGATAATGAAAAGAGGAACGTAAAGAAAGAATGAATGCATTCATTAATGAACAAAGGAAAGTAAAAAAAGTTTTGCAAGCACTGTATAGAGAATCACACTCAATGAAGAGTGTCAGTTCAGCGGTGTGTGGGATAGCTACCCCATAAGGATGCACACCAGGGTCCGTCTTTATGACCAACCATTTGTATAGAACCTTTGTCGCTTACCCAAAGTGTTGTGGTTAGGCCACCGGGTGCAATGTATGGGGGTCTATGATAGACCTCGGCCCAGTACCTGCTTTATGCATGACAGAGGGGTATAGCACATGACAATGGTACACCTGAATTTACCCCAGGTACTCTGGTCAGGCCACCGGGCGCAATGTATAGGGGTCTATGATAGACCTCGGCCCAGTACCCGCTTTATGCATGACGGGGGGTAAAGTTCATGGTTTTGGCATGGAATGTAAAGAAATAAAGATGAACGTATGAATGAAAGTAAGAAAGTATGAATGAATGAAAATGAAAGTAATTAATGCAAATGAATGATAATGACATACAATGAATGAACTGAAGTTAACGAATGAATGATGACGATTTTAGAGAATATTTGAAGAGGCTGAAGCAACCAAAGTCTTTCTGCATCCATGCTACACAAGTACTGAAGAAGAATGCTTCCGAAGTTTCACACAAGCAATATAAATATTCTAAGTGTCAAATCTTCCGAAGCCAAGACCAATATCTTCCGAAGCCAAAGATGAAGTGT
>CM046450.1:32585545-32723045 GCA_025506515.1 Flaveria trinervia | reverse complement strand
CTCACTATTCAATATTAACAATTCGAAAGTGTGAGGACTTTTCCATGATAAACAACACTATATTAAATTATACACAACTTAAATATATAAAGCGTTTTGTAAATTACCAGTATGTTATCTCCCCCAAAAGAGATTAAGTAAAGAGTGGGGCATCAACTCACCTGATATGCGTAACAAATACTTAGGGTTTACTTGGAAGAAAGAGGGGCAGACAACCTTCAAAGGTTACCTAGATCATGTAAGTACATAAGTACGTGTAAACAGAGAACATGTGGTACCCTAATTACACCACAACCAAAGACTCAAGGTTTCAGAAAACAGACACGTTTGACCCAGTTGACCCGTTTAACCCGTTAGTGACATCATGAGTGATAATTCAATTAAGCAAACTTGAACATATAACATACATGGTTAACATTCAAATGGATCACATGAGGTGCTACATTACCCAATGCATTACTTAGATCATCATACCACTAAATATCATATAAGTCATGTGAATCTAAAACATTAACATGCCCACTAGTTATAACATAACTAACACACCACACAAAGATCAAATCACGCACTACATGCCATGTGAAGCCACTCACGACTTCACATCCTAAACCCTGCCAATCCTATTAAGTAGGGGCCTTAGATTCGCACGTGTGTATGATGATCACAATCATATTCATTAACCATGTTCATTGCATTCAACATACACCACAATAATCAATTTCCAGTCCCAAACATGATGCCTTAATTACTAATCAACCTTCAACGTCATACATGATCATCAAAGTCCATACATCACACATGATCATCCAAGCATTCCATACAACTAAATTAACATATTCTATCATATTAGAAATCATCCATGAACATACTAACATGCTCCTAATATCCTAAACATGCTCAAACTATCATCTTTCAAACGTTGTGCAAATAAAGTTTCCCTTTTGGGAAACCACATCCCAAAATCTATCAAACACCCAATGTATTCATGAATTCATTAATAATACACCAATTCAAGTTCATATCAACATCTAAGCATGAACAACAACATCCAAACATCATAATTCACTAACCTTCATGATCAAAAGTTTCTACTTTTGGAAATCTATGAACTACAACATTCATTCTTAGTTTTCTAGCATCCATGTCATCAATCTATCATACATACATCATCATAAACCCTTCAATAACATCAATTCATCATCAAATC
The DNA here is from genome assembly GCA_025506515.1 of Flaveria trinervia. Lineage (NCBI taxonomy): Eukaryota > Viridiplantae > Streptophyta > Magnoliopsida > Asterales > Asteraceae > Flaveria > Flaveria trinervia. The sequence continues at coordinate 32,721,838 of CM046450.1, read as the reverse complement.
ATCATATCATGAAAAATAAAGTTACTATTCTTAGTAACCTATGAAAAACACGTCAAAAACATAACTTTCTTGTATAATCGACGTTAACTAACATGTATACAATCTAACTAACATGATAACATCATCAAACAACAACAATCAACATCAAATCTCAGATTTTCGAACCTAGGGTTTCGGCCAACATGAAAAACCCCACATAAACATCAAAACTAACCTTAATTCTTGCAAAGGAACAAGATTTGATGCTTCTATTGCCTTCCAATGCTTGAAATCGATCCAATCTGAGGTTTCTTTGCTTGCTTCTGGTCGAATTTCATAAGGGAGGGGGTATGGGGATGAAGTCGCGACCGAATTGGGGGGTGGGGATTAGGGTTGGGATTTTGTTTTAATTAATTTACAATAATTACCCTTTAACCCTTGCATTTGTATTTTTTTATAAAGATTAAACTTTAAACTCTTTTTAAAAGTGTTTCTAACTAGATTAATAAATAGATAGACTAATAATAATAATTACATGTTTTATCATTACTAAACACAAAACATACAAATTAATACACACGTTTCCACGTTGATAAAATTCACCGTTAACATTTAAATCGTGTATACACATAAGAATCACACAACAATCACATAATCAGTTAAATTATCATTAATTTAACATTATTAATTATTATCGGGTCACCAACGTTAAACGACAATTAGTGTGTGCTCATGACATGTGTATGCAAGATGTAACGGAACTAACGGAGTTTGGTAACGTAAAATAGCTGGATGTCACATTAACCCCATGTTGAAAGAATTTTCGTCCCAAAAATTGCGTTACATGGTGAGTGTTCCATCACTGGTCTACTGCATTGGCACACAGAAATCGAAATCGAGTGGGTTTTGGATGAGTTGTCACGTCATCTCCATGTTTAAAGAAATTTTGTCCCGAAATTTAAATTAATACCTTCGTCTGCTGGCATCGTCTTTTCGAATAGTTGAGGGTACTTAAGCTTCATTTGATCTTCTTGTTCCCACATGAATTCCGGTCCACGTCATGAATTCCAATGGATTTTGAGTATGGGTATCTTGCTTTGCTTAAGTGTTTTCACCTCACGGTCCATCACCTCGACTGGTTCTTCAATAAAGCGTAATTGTTCATCCACTTGAACTTCTTCTAGTGGTATGACCATTGTTTCATTAGTTAGACACTTCTTTATGTTCGACGCGTGAAATACATCGTGGATTCCACCTAGCGAATCAGGTAGGGCTAGTCGATAGGCCACTGGACCTATTCTTTCCACTACTTCAAATGGTCCAAAGTACCTCGGATTTAGCTTTCCTTTCTTGCCAAACCGAACTACGCCTTTCCATGGTGAGACCTTCAATAAAACCTTGTCACCAACCTGAAACTCTAAAGGTTTCCATCTCCTGTCAGCATAACTCTTCTATCTGTCTCGTGCTACAGCCATATGGTTCATATCTGCACAATCTTCTCGGTTGTCTCATGAATTAACTCGGGACCCGTCTGTTGACTATCACCAATTTCCGCCCAGCAAACTGGTGATCTACATTTTCTCCCATACAACGCCTCGAAAGGTGCTGCCTATATGCTAGTATGATAACTGTTGTTATAAGAAAACTCCACCAATGCCAGGTGAATTTCCCAGTTATTCCCGAAGTCAATCACACAAGCACGTAGCATATCCTCCAACGTCTGTATGGTACACTCACTCTGGCCATCCGTCTGTGGATGATAAGTAGTACTCATATCCAATCGTGTACCCAAAGATTTTTGTAGTGATTCCCAGAAATGTGACGTGAAACGAGCGTCACGGTCAAAAATAATTGAGATCGGTACACCACGTCTCGAAATGATCTCTTTATGGTACAGTCGGGTTAATTTCTCCATCTTGTCAGTTTCCTTAATTGTAAGGAAGTGAGCAGACTTTGTCAATCGGTCCACGATAACCCATATCGTGTCACAACTAGTATTAGTCCGGGGTAACTTGGTAATAAAATCCATGGAGATTTGTTCCTATTTCCACATTGGTATCTCGTGTTTTTGCAACAGACCGGATGGTTTTTGGTATTCCACCATTACTTTCGAGCAGGTCAAACACTTGCTTACATATGTAGTTACATTCGCCTTCATGTTAAGCCACCAGTAGTGCGCCTTTATCTAAGGCCCCGTTCCCGAGACGCTTACAGCTGGTCATTCATTGCACATAAAACATTATAAAACGTACATTTATTTTGCAGCGGAATTTAAAACTTTCATGAATAACTACAAACATGTCTTTTCATTCATTTTCAACATTTGTTTCATCTCAAAATACAAAGACATGTCAAAATACGGATGCCAGCCTCAAAATGCTCCCAGTAGCTTATGCATCCATGCCTGCAACTCCTCAGCATCAACATATACCTGCCAACTATCATGCATACAAAAGTCAGTGATGCTGAGTGAGTTCTAGTTTTATAATAAAACATACTTTTCTGTGTTAAAACCGTTCTTTACTTTATTTCAAAACATACTATACTTTACAACCGTTCGTGATCATGCCTCATACGTACATACAGATAATATCATCATTATCTTTATCATTACGTTCATTAACTTTGTTCATTCAATGTCTTACATTATCGTTCACTTCTCTTTCTAGATCCGTTTAGACTATACCCTCTTCGTGGCACTCAGCCACGATTACTGAGGTCGAATGACAAGGATCCTGTTTAGTACTTTATTACAACTATTCATTTACGTTCATTCATATGTTTGTTCTTTCATACATGATCTTTCGTTCATTACTCTTTATTACTCGAATCATGTCTCTTGCAATATCCCCAACTCATGCTCGAAAGCTGATGCTGGGCCGGGGCCTGCTCACAAACCCCCGACTCATGTCTGAAGACTGACACAGCACCGGGATACACGACAAAGATCCCAAATGAGTCAATCATAGGGATTGAACTCTATCCGAGTCTGTTGCAACACAAATTCGCTCACCTCATTATCTCGTCTCATGCAATATCCCCGACTCATGTCCGAAGACTGATACTGTGCCGGGGCCTGATAAACAAACCCCCGACTCATGTCCGAAGACTGACACAGTACCGGGATACGCGACACGGATCTCATCATCCATCACTTTCGTCATATGCAGTACTCTCGACTCATTCCAAAGACTGATACTGTGCCGGGGCCTGCTTACAAACCCCCGACTCATGTCCAAAGACTGACACAGTACTGGAGTATGCGACCTGTATCCTGTCTTATGCAATACCCCCAACTCACGTCCGAAGAGTGATACTGTGCCGGGGCCGCTCACAAACCCCCGACATCATGTTCGAAAGACTGACACAGTACCGGATACGCGACAAGGACCTCTTTCGAGTCTGTTGCGACATAGAGTCGCTCACCTCATACATGTGCTTGCAAGCCTTTCTATACTTTCTCTTTTATTCATTCATTTATTCATGCATGCATTCAATCATTATGTTCCTCTTTTCATTATCTTCCACTTTACGTTACATAATACTTTCATTACATTTTTTAACGTTCAATGCAAAACCAAGGGAAGACATACATACATAATAAGGAACATACATAAACATAAACATACACCATCACCAATACAAGCACATCATACATGCATAACACACATCAAACATAAGCCATCACATCATAACCATGCCTATCTTTCATAATACCCCTTAAAAACTACTTAGAAAACCTCAAGTCCAAATTGGGAGCATGGGACCTTCCAGGCGCATGGGCATAAAAATTTCTAAGTGTAAAACAGTCTGGGCGCATGGGCACTATTTGGGCGCTTCTGCCCTGTTCATGTTGGACCAAAAGAACCAATGAGCCGGATCAGAAAAACCTTTAAGTCCCATAGACATCACAACAACTACTGAAGACCATAACAGCTGAAGACAACAACTGATTACAAAGTCTGAACACAAGTGCTGAAGACATGTCTGAAGACAAGTGCTCAAGACAAAGTCTGAAGACAAGTGCTGAAGACAAAGTCTGAAGACAAGTGCTGAAGACAAAGTCTGAAGACAAGTGTTGAAGACAAAGTTTGAAGACAAGTGCTGAAGACAAGTGCTGAAGATAAAGTCTGAAGACGCAAGTGCTGAAGACAAAGTCTGAAGACACAAGTGCTGAAGACCAAAGATCAGACGTTGTCACAACAGCTGAAGAGGTCTTCTTCAGTAGTTGTGACGGTTTACCTTTCAGTAGTTTTATATTTTCCAGTATTTTTGTAAAACGACTGAAGAGCTTGTTCTTCAGTCGTTGTAGTTTCAGTAGTTTCTTATTTTGTACTTAACACTCTGATATGTTCTCAGTAGTTGGAAACATTTCAGTAGTTTGTTAAGAGTAAGTTATTTTTGTAATAGATCTGCCAGTTGTCACTTTCTCGTGATAACAACAGCGATTGCACTCTATATAAGGAGTGTCAACCTATTGTAAAAAGAGAATGATTTGATCAGAAATATTTGATATTATTGAAACATTCCTTGTTACAGAAATATATTCTCTCGTTATAACCGTATTTGTTCTTAATGCATATGAGTATCAAATTCTTGCTACAATTTGTCTAATTCTGTTCTTATTCCGCTGCGTTACGCTCCATTACATCAAACTTGTGATCACTGATCCTGACAAATGGTATCAGAGCAGGTTAATCATTGATCGATCTAATAATTGATCATTGAAACTACTATTCAAGATCCAAGTTTGATTGAATTAGCATTTTTGTGTATTGCAAGAAACGATTATAGAGATTGAATTTTCTGTGTTTTCTGGTCATTCATCCTGAGATTTTCTCTTGGTTTTCATTGAGTCTGTTGTGGTCTTTATAAAACGTTTAAAAGCTTGAATTAAATTGTATTTGGACTCAAAACGACTACTCCTTCCAATGATCCTCACAATACTGGTTCCTCAACCAAGCCTCCAATGCTGGTTAGGAATGAGTATAACATATGGCAACGACGAATGCTCCATCACTAGTCTATTAACAGCGCAGGTTGTTGGACATAAGTGGTACATGGTCCACACAAGCCTATGGTGAATAACCCGGAAACCAATCAAATGGTTCCGAAGAGGAGGGAGCAATACTCAGATGAGGATAGAAGTTGTTTGAGATTGATGCAAAAGCCCATGGAATTCTGGCCATGGCACTGCCCAATGAAATCTATTCTGGGCTAATGCATCATGAAACTACCCATGACCTCTGGAATGCCTTGAAAGAACAATTTGGAGGAACAGATGAGGTCTTGGCAAATAATAGAGAAATCCTTGCCCAACAATATGAGACATTCTCTCATAGGAAGGGTGAAACACTGACTCAACAATTCGAGCGTTTCTCTTGTTTGATCTCTGAATTAAAAATGATCAAACATGAGTACACCAATAGCCAGATGAATAACAGATTTCTCAGATCACTGCCTGAGAGATGGGACACATATACTATTGTCCTACGCTCCAGTGCAAATTTGGACAAACTATCTCTCACCCAACTCCATAGGAAATTGCTCACATTTGAGAGAGAGATAGAACAGAAACGAAAACTATCTTCATCTGGAAAGCTCACTGAAGACTTTGTACCAGGAAACACTGCCTTGGTTGGTCATGAGTTAGAATATGCTTCATCTGAATGCCAGTATGATGAGCATATTGATTTCTCTTCAAACGCTTCTGATTCTGCATTTGTGAGTGTTGATAGTCAGTTTACTGGATGTAATAATGACAATCTATGCTTCATCATGGATGATCTCAAGGGGATTGCTGATGATGATTAGAAGAGATGGATATTTTGAGCCAAATGGCCTTGATAAATATCAGATCTCAAAAGTTCTACAAAAGAACTGGAAGAAAGTTCCCAGGACTCTCTGGCAAAACCAAAGTTGGTTTTGACAAGAGTAAGTTGAAGTGTCACAAATGCCACAGGCTTGGACACTTTGCTAGAGAATGCAGATCATCTGGATCTACTTCCTCTGCACCTTTTATGACTTTCCCTGGCAATAGTCAACAACACAGAAGGCAACATCCTGTCAATTCTAGTCATCATTCTCAACCACAATCTCCTGCATATTTTGTTCCTCAGGGTCAAATGCCATATCCTTACCCTTGTTATTACATGCCACAGTCAAATCAAGTTCAAGTTCCTACAGTACCACAACCTCATGCACTACCAGAACCTCAACCATCTCAATCTCATCAACCTCCTCAACCTCAACAACACAGCTTCTTCACCCCTGGAGGTGTTGACTGGAGCAGTTTACCGGATGACATGTCTGGTCATGAACAACTATTCAAAGGTGCTGGTCAACATGGTGGTGACAGTCCTTTTGGGAATCTGGCTCTCATGGCCCTGGAGTCTACTGAGGGTTCCTGCTCAAATGCATCATCTTCACAGGTAACTCAGGTATCTTCAGAGGCTAAAGCCAAGTTATGTTCTGAATCATGCATTGCTGCCTTTGTCTCCATTAGAGAGGCAAATGTAGCATTAATAAATCAAAAACTTGAGTTTGAGAAAACCATTTCCAAAAGAAAAGCTGAGTTTGAGTCTGCTCTTAATAGTAAAAATGATGAGATTTATAAGCTTAAATGCCAATTAAATGATGAAAAGGCTAAGCTAGAGGTTATTCTGGAAGACCAGAGAAGTCTCAAAGAAACCCTTGCAGTCACCCAGGTAGAGTGTGATCGATTGGTACAATCATGCAAAGGTTTTGAAATGCTTCTTAGTAAGCAATCTGCTTCCAATGTGAAGTTTGGTATTGGTTACAATCACACTGCTCCTCCTACAGATTTCGCTTCAAGAGCAGAAGTGAAATCTGATGGAGAAAGCAATAACCAATCCACCTCATCATGTGATTCACTTTTTGATAGAGCATCATCAAAAGTTGGAGTCAGCACTAAGCCCTCTCAGAACCCAGCTGATGTTGATGGTTCTACTGCTGACACTCACATGATCAAAGAGATGATCAACTCAGGAGTTATTTCTGGAAGTCCTGAAAGGACTGGAGAGCAAGATTTAACACCTGAAGTTCAAACTCCAACTACTGTCAGCACTGAAGAGAAGAAAACTGTCAGTAGAAAGAGTTTGAAGACTACTAAAGAGGAAGTCAAGAAAGTAAATAATGCTTCCAAAGTACTGAAGAGCAAGTCTTCAGTAGTTTCATTTTCTTTAGTTGATGATCATTATAAGATGAAGAAGAAACCATGTGAAGTATGTGGTTTGTTTAATCATCTTACAGATGATTGTTGGTACAAAAGGGGATCCAAACTCAAACATAAAGAGGCAATTCAAGAGAAAATGGTTAAAATGAAAACTGAGTTTGGAGCCACATTTGTACGAGCATCAAATCCTATAACCCTTAAGTCCAAACAGAAAACCAAAAAGGAAGGGGTTAAACAGGTAACAGCTGACATTGCTCAAAAGAAGAAGGTGCAACATAGGAACTTATCAAACTCCAATGCCAATGTGTCTGAAGAGCTGAAAACCTTATCCCAAAATCAGACACAGCTGGTTATGATGGTTCAACATCTATTGGGAAGAGTTAACCAATTAAATGTTCCTATGTTGAAACCGTCCAAGCCAAAGGATTCCTTTTCTTCACCAGCTTCTTCTTCTCAGGCTGTTGTTTCCAACAAACATGTTAGTTTACCATCTGTTGATGAGAACAGGCCCAAGACCAAAAGGTTTGGGTCTCAAAATCTAACTAATTTGTTGTATTTTGCAGGGTTCTTCAACATACCTCAGAGGCATCTGGTATGTAGACAGTGGAGGATCCATGCATATGACAGGAAACGGATCACTTCTTAATGACTACTCTCAAGGAAGGAAGGGGTTTGTGTCATTTGGCAATGATGCAAAGGGTTACATCATTGGCAAAGGATTTGTTTCCAATGGGGAAATAAAGTTTGATGATGTTAACCATGTGGAAAATCTCAAGTACAACCTCTTGAGTGTCAGTCAAATGTGTGACAAAGGCCATGTTGCTCTTTTCACCAGTCAGAACTGTCGGATTCTGTCATCCAAAGTTCTAAGTTTGATTGATAAGGTGTTGGATGAACACAATCTTCTAAAGGCCAACAGGACAGGAAGAGTGTATGCCTTAGATCTTTCCAAGAAAATAGATCTCAAAGGCCATCCTTGCCTATTTTCCAAGGCTTCCCCTCAAGAATCTATTCTATGGCATAGAAGGCTGGGTCATGTTAATCTCAAAAACGTGAATCAGCTGATAAACCATGGTTTAGTAAGGGGACTGCCTATGAAGGAGTTCAAGTGTGAAGATAACTGCACCGCTTGTTTAAAAGGAAAACAACACAAAGCTTCATTTCCCTCCATAGAAGAACCTAAGTCCACTGCCTGCTTACAGCTTCTTCACATGGATCTCTTTGGTCCTGTGAAAGTGATGAGTATGGCTAAGAAGAAATACTGTCTGGTAATTGTGGATGATTACTCCAGATTTGTATGGACTTTCTTCTTGCGTTCAAAGGATGAGGCTGCACAGTCCATTATGAACTTTGTGTTACACGTTGAGAAGTAGTATTCCCTACCAGTTAAGTGTGTGAGGAGTGACAGTGGTACTGAATTTAGAAACCACACACTTGATGAGTTTTACTTATCAAAGGGAATCAAGAGGCAGTATAGCATCCCAAGAACTCCTGAGCAAAATGGAGTAGTGGAGAGAAAGAACAGGACCCTTATTGAAGCTGCAAGGTCCATGTTGGCTGACTCTGGACAGCCAATGACTTTTTGGGCTGAAGCTGTCAATACAACTTGCTATGTACAGAATAGAGTTCTAGTAAATCAGAGGTTGATGAAGACTCCATATGACGTTCTTCATCATTTGGCCCCTCTAATTTCATTCTTCAGAGCATTTGGGTGTCCTTGTTTCATTCTCAACACACGGGATCAACTCCAAAAATTTGATCCTAAGGTGGATGCAGGGTACTTTGTTGCTTATTCATCAACTTGCAAAGCATACAGAGTCTTCAACTGCAGAACAAAGATGGTTGAAGAGACTCTACATGTTAAGTTTAATGAATCTCCTAAGGAAAAGCTTCCACAAAGCCCTGTGGAGCTATTTGATTTGGACATACTGCAATACGTTCCTTATCAAACTCCTGTTGTTGCTCCTGTCAACAGTTCACCACCTGGTGGTACTGCTGGTGCTGCTGATGATGATGATAGCAGTACTCACCTCTTCAGGTTTAGTGATCAACTGCCTGATTCAGCTAGACCTGATGTTCCTGTAGCTCCAGTAGCACCATCCACAACAAATGCTGATGAGATTTCTTCAAATTCAACTTCCTTTGAATTACCATCCACTGATTGGTTTCAAGGAAATGATTCACCATCACCATCTGTTGCTGCTGAACCTGCTACAAACACTTGCACAGATCTCATTATGTATCAAGATCTGAAGAATCGCCCTATGTCTCAAATCATTGGTGATATCACTGCTGGCGTATCAACAAGAAGTCAATTGTCAAATTTTTGCTTCTATGCTCTCTTCATCAGTCAGCAAGAGCCAAAGAATTATCACATTACTTTAAAGGACAATGGATGGGTTGATGCCATGCAGCTTCAGCTTCTTCAGTTTAAGAAATAGCAAGTGTGGGAACTGGTTCCTCTACTTCCAGGTAAGTGTGCAATAGGCACTAAATGGGTGTTTAGGAACAAAACTGATGAAAATGGGCTTATTGTTAAGAACAAGGCCAGACTGGTTGTTCAGGGGTTTGCACAAGAAGAAGGTATTGATTATGATGAAACCTTTGCCCCTGTAGCCAGACTGGAAGCAATTTGATTGTTTTTAGCTTATGCTGCTTATCAAAAACTTAAAGTTTTTCAAATGGATGTCAAAAGTGCATTTTGTATGGGAAAATTAAAGAAGAGGTTTATGTATGTCAACCACCAGGCTTTGAGGACAATAAATATCCTAATTGGGTGTATAAGCTTGATAAGGCTCTTTATGGGTTGAAACAAGCTCCTAGAGCCTGGTATGAGACATTATCAAACTTTCTTCTAGAAAATGATTTCACTAGAGGCTCCATTGATAAGACTTTATTCATTAAGAAAGCTGGGCAGCATAATCTACTTGTTCAAATTTATGTAGATGATATTATTTTTGCATCCTCTGATCCTCAGTTGTGTGATGCCTTTACAAAGTTGATGCAACAGAAGTTTGAAATGAGTGCCATGGGAGAATTACAGTTCTTTCTGGGTTTGCAAATCAAACAAAAGGCTGATGGAATTTTCATTCATCAGTCCAAATACACAAAGATCTTTTGGAAAAGTTTGATTTACAAAACTGTAAGCCCTGTTCTACCCCCATGTGCAGCACCACACAACTGGATACAGATCAAAAAGGTAAAGTGGTTGATGAAACACTTTACAGATGTATGATAGGGTCCTTGATGTATTTAACAGCTTCTAGACCAGATATTATGTTTGCTACATGTGTTTGTGCTAGATTTCACGCTGCACCTAAAGAGTCTCATCTGATTGCAGTCAAGAGGATCTTTAGATATTTGCAAGGTACACAATCTCTAGGTTTATGGTATTCCACTGGGCACTCTTGTAAATTAGTTGCTTTCTCTGATAGTGACTATGCAGGGTGTAAGTTGACCAGGAAATCAACATCTGGTGGATGTCAATTCCTAGGCAACTGTTTGATTTCTTGGCAGAGTAAGAAACAAACATCTGTTGCTACATACACTGCTGAAGCCGAGTATATTGCTGCTGCAAGTTGTACATCCCAAGTACTCTGGCTTCAGAATCAACTTTTGGACTATGGCATTACAGAGACTAAGAATCCGTTATTAATGGATAGTGCTTCAGCTCTTTGCATTGTCAAAAATCCAGTCCAGCACTCTAGGACCAAACATATAGAAATTAGACATCATTTTATAAGAGATTGTTTTGAAAAGGGTCTAATTAATCCTATGTTTGTGCCTAGTGCTGATGAGCTTGCAGACATTTTTACTAAGCCTTTGGATAGTTCAACTTTCCATAACCAGGTGTTAAGGCTTGGTATGCTGCAGCTAGAATAAGCGACAACTACTGATGATCTTAGTAATAAGTACTGGTGATCATTGGTAACCATGTCACATATAAGTACTGATGAGTGCCTCACAAGTACTGAAGTACTTTATCTGTTCTAAACTACTGATGTAGTTACAACTACTGAAATCAGTACAAACAGAGAAGTACTTACGTCCTATGAAACACCTGAAAAGCAGATGCAAAGTCTAATGAGTAAGTGTTGAGGACAGTATGAAACAGCTGAAAAGCTAAGAATTGACGAAAACAGCTGATGAGTAATTTCTCTTCAGTTGTTTCTACAACTGTTGTTTCAAAACAACTGAAGCCAAAACCATGTCTTCAGTAGTTTACAACTACTGAAGACTAACACCAAGTCTCCAGCTGTTTACAACAACTGCTGACAAAACCACTGTCTTCAGTAGTTTCACAGCTACTGATGACTAATACCAAGTGTTCAGTTGTTTCATCACCTGAAGTCAAAACTGTCTTCAATAGTTTTATAACTACTGATGACTAAATCAGAGACTTCAGCTGTTTCAACGTCTGACGGTTAATACCACATCATCGGTTGCTTCAACAACTGATGACTCACACCAAAACCCTCAGTCGTTTTCTAACCCGACCCTTTAAATACCTTATCCCAACTTCAGAGTTTTTATCTTCTCTTCTCAAACCTAACGTTCAAAAACTCTCTACCCTCTCTTCATCAATGGCGACCATGCAACTAAAACCACGACACAACTGTGTCGCACATCTCACCAAATCGCCATACTGGACCAAGTTTCACAACGCCATTGATTTAATGGTTCAGTCACCCTACAAAACGGCGTTTCTGGTAAATCCCACCATATATGCCGAATCCCTTACCAATTCTGGACAAACGTCACTTTGGTCTCTGAGGAGAACGACACAGAGTCTCTTCAATTGTTTGTCCATGGCCAAAAAGTGGTCATCACTCTAGATACTCTTCGCCAAACCCTTAATCTGGATGATGCTACTTTCCCAACTGGTTATCCAAAGGGCACAACAGATCAATCATTTGCCCACCATGGATACCAGGGTAACCTGAGTGCATCTACCTTACTTGTCACACCCCAACCTTGACGGCGAAAACGTCAAGGAGTGAGAGTTAAGATCGTTCACAGCCACATAACGCTATTAATAACCCAAATATAAATTTAATCATAAAATTCAATTGTATCAATACAATCATAAAACCCAACGAAAATAAAACCATAACATAAAAGATATCAAGTTATTAAATTTTTCAATCATTTAACTAGGTCCATTCCTAGATGTGCAAGCTTCAAAGAGTAATATCAAACTTGGGCGTTTCCTGAAACATGTTAAAATAAAAGGGTCAACATAATGTTGGTGAGCATTCCATAGTTTTAAATACGTAGAATATATATAAAAGATGGCAATCCAAGTCATAAGTTAGTGAATAAAGTGATTAGGGATGTTATGAACAATGCAACAATCAAACCTCGACAAAGTTTTACAAGTCTCAAACATTTACAAGATTATACGATCAGCTAAGTGCACTTGGATCAACCAAAGGAGGCTTGTCTTGCCCATAGATCTATGACTTCGCTCGGCTAGCAATAGTTAATAATTGTACATATAACGTCATAACATGGTAACCACAAAATTTCAACTAACCACAACTTTTCATGATGAATTGCCATAAAGATTACAAGTCTCAAATAAGTTTACAAGTGCAATGATAATAAGTTAACATGTTTCACCCCAAAGTGTGAAAATAAGCAAAAAGGGGTATTGAAATACTCACCTGATCAGTAAGTATTATTGGATGATTAATAAGAAATAATAATAAGCGTCGATTCAATGTAGCCCTTCACAATGTACCTAAAATATATATATTTATAAGATTTTTAAGTTTATTTAAATTAAGTTTAACGGATTAACGGGAACTAGGATTCTAAATGGAATTTAGGGATTGTCGAATAACTATGTCGACAATGTGGAAACAATTTTAATTATTAAAATTAAAGAAAGTTATTATATTTTATATAACGTTTTATATAAAATTTTAACTCCTATAATAATTTTGTATATATATATATCAAAGGGATATATAAAAAAAATATTTCTATTAAGGAAATAAATTTCTAGAAAATACTTAGAAACATTTTAAAATTATCAGCTTTTATAAAATGTCTTTTTATAATTTTTGAAACTATTTAAAAGTATAGTTGAAGGCTAAAAGCCTAAAAAAGAAAATGTGGGGTGCCTCGGGGTCGAACCCGGGACCTCCAGGTTCACATGGGGACAGTTTACCATTAGGCTGGGTCGCCTAGGCCTGACAAAACCCCATTCCCATATGTTTTAAAGTAAACCACGCAGAAACCCCCAAATCCTAAGAACCCTAGAATCGGATTAATCCAAATTGAATTTCAAATCACAATCGTTTAGTGTAACAAACATGGGGCTTTTATTCCCCAATAAATTTCGAGCATGTTCATGTATTCAATTACCCGTTTCATTGCTTAGATTGATAAGAACAGTTGCCAACGAGTCGCGACCTGATGCTTGAATTCGTTCAGATAGCAAATGATCTTGATAATCCAATTCACTTTGCAGGAAGCTTCAAATGAGTTAAATGATGAAAAGCCCTATGTTGATTTTGAGTTTTGAAGCTCTAAAGATGATGTTCGAATAGTTGCAGGTTCGCGAAAGAGATGATGATGGTATGTGGTGTGTGCTCGAGTTTCAGGTGAAATTGCAAGTAATGGTAGGTTAGGAATAGTTAACCGATGGTTTATGTTCAATTAATTGAGTAATTACCACGATTTGCATGTTGAACGGTTATGAAGTAAATTGGGGTTCGGTTTCAAGTGGGTTTTTGATAATACAAGCGTTTTCAGATTGATTAATCAACGGTTACAAGTTCAATTCGTGTGCTAGGTTAATTTGAGGCGATTTGGTGATAAATTTGAGGCGTTTAGGTGTAGTTTGGAGGTGGCCGGAAGGCTCGCCGGCGGTGACCGGAATAGTCCCGCCAGAAACACGGGAGAAACAGGGGGGAACTTGGGTTTTGGTTTTTGACACATTTAGTCCTTGCGGTTTTATAGTTAACATTTTATGTTTAAAAACATTCTTTTAAAGTTTCAAAAGTGACAATAAGCCGCCCTAACCTTCTTTTAACCCCTTTTTAAGTTTAATATGTTCTACAATTATAAATTTTACTATGATTATATTAATTTTACTATGATTATATTAATTTTACTATGATTATGATTATTTTATTATTACTATTATAGTTATTATTATTATTAATATTTTTTTATTATAATTATTACTAATGTTATCATTATTAGCTTTTACTATTATTTTTAGGATTATTATTATTATATCATTTACTATCTTTTCTTGTTAGAGTTATTTTTAAAATCTTTATTATGCTTGTTACTTATTCAATAACATTAACAACCTTCAAGTTAAGTAAATTAAAGACAAATTAAAGCAATATGCATAAGAACCCCATAAGTTTCATATTAGGCAAACATGGTCCTTAAACAAATTTAACAAGGTTAACTTTATATTTAACCTAAAAATACAAGATGTTACAGTCTCCCCAACTTAAAAGAATTTCGTCCCGAAATTAAGAATAAAGCTAAGAGAACAAATGCGGGTATCTCTCCTTCATATGATCCTCACGCTCCCAAGTGAACTCAGCTCCACGTTTGTTTTCCCAACGGACTTTAACGATAGGTGTGGTAGTTGTTCGGGTCTTCTTCAGGGTGCGATCCATAATCTCAACAGGCTTCTCAACAAAGTGCAATGACTCATCAACTTGAATTTCCTCTAGTGGAACATGCAAATTTTCATCAGCCAAGCACTTCCTCAGGTTTGAGACATGGAAGACAGGATGAACTCCGCTAAGTTCAGAAGGTAGCTCCAGTTTGTAAGCCACTTTCCCAATTCTTTTCAGAATCTTGAAGGGTCCTACAAAACGTGGGGCTAACTTACCCTTTTTCCTAAAACGCACAACACCCTTCCATGGAGAGACCTTAAGAAGAACCATGTCGTCGACTGAAACTCCAACGGTTTGTGTCTTTTATCGGCATAACTCTTTTGGCGACTTCTAGCCACCTCAAGATTATTTCGAATTTTGGAAATTTTGTCGGTCGTTTCTTGAATAAGTTCCGGACCAGTAATAATATTTTCCCCAATGTCAGTCCAACAGATTGGGGAACGACATTTACGACCATACAAAGCCTCGAATGGTGCCATTTTGATACTTGAGTGATAACTATTGTTATACGAAAATTCCACGAGCGGTAAATGCGTATCCCAATCGCCACCAAAATCAAGGACACAAAGACGCAGTAGATCCTCGAGGGTTTGGATTGTTCGTTCGGTTTGACCATCGGTTTGAGGATGGTAAGCCGTACTTAAATCCAATTGAGTACCCAAGAGTTCTTGCATCGAGGACCAAAAGTGCAAAGTGAAACGAGCATCTCGATCGGAAATAATGTGCAATGGCACACCATGACGACTCACAATTTCGTCAACATAGATTCGAGCCAACTTTGAAACCTTGTACGTACTCGTATAGGTATGAAATGTGCTGTCTTGGTCAAATGGTCAACAATGACCCATATACTATCATGACCACGAGGTGTACGAGATAACTTGGTTATGAAATCCATGGATATATGTTCCCATTTCCACATAGGGATTTCAGGTTGCTCAAGTAACCACTTGGTCGTTGATGTTCGGCTTTGACCCTTGCGCACGTGAGACACTTGGAAACATAAGTCGCGATATCTTTCTTCATTCCAGGCCACCAATATTGACCACGCAGGTCCATGTACATCTTATAGGAGCCAGGATGAACGGAATATCCGGTTTGATGAGCTTCGTTCATAATG
The DNA here is from genome assembly GCA_025506515.1 of Flaveria trinervia. Lineage (NCBI taxonomy): Eukaryota > Viridiplantae > Streptophyta > Magnoliopsida > Asterales > Asteraceae > Flaveria > Flaveria trinervia. The sequence goes on along the minus strand of CM046450.1, from coordinate 32,705,892 downwards.
AAGTGCCGAAGGTTGTCACGATTCGGGATCCAGAGTCGATTCAAGAAGTACCACATGCCGTTCGGTTTTGTCTCCAATTGTGACCGTACGTTAGTCATCAAATCTTCATCTTTTCCTTCATCGGTTAGTGCCGCTTGTTGAGCCTCGCGAATGCATAACTCGAGGTCACTATCGATCCTTATGTTTTGGAGCATGATAGTAGCCTCGTTGACATCCACGTGAATCTCGGTATCAAATTCTCCTAACGTATCAAACCATTGCCTTCGATCTCGGATTTCTTGAAGCAAGACAGTCTTGTTGTGGACCTTGCGACTTAGTGCGTCGGCTACAACATTCGCCTTTCCAGGGTGATAGCGAATGTCGCAGTCGTAGTCACTAATCAACTCAATCCAACGTCTTTGTCTCATGTTGAGATCCTTTTGATTAAACACGTGTTGAGACTCTTATGATCGGGGTAGACTATGCATTGCGGCCATATAAGTAGTGTCACCAAATCTTCAATGCAAAAACCACAGCACCAAGTTCAAGATCATGCATTGTGTAGTTAACTTCATGAACCTTCAATTGTCTCGACGCGTATGCTATAACTTTGCCTCGTTGCATGAGAACACAACCAAGACCTTGATTAGAAGCATCACAATATACAATAAAGTCATCGTTTCCATCGGGTAGTGTGAGAATAGGAGCATTACACAACTTGCGTTTCAATGTCTCGAAAGCCTCTTCTTGCTCGGGTCCCCGTTCAAAAAGTCGATTCTTTTGGGTTAGCACCGTTAATGGTTTAGCAATCTTCGAGAAATTTGCTATGAACCTACAGTAATATCCCGCTAAACCCAGAAAAGAACGAACCTCGGTTGGGGTTGTGGGAACACACCAATTCTTCACAACTTCAATTTTAGCAAGATCCACGTGAATTCCTTGGCTATTCACCACATGCCCTAAGAATTGAACTTCCTCCAACCAAAATTCACACTTGGAAAGCTTGGCGTATAATTGCTCCTTCTTCAAAAGCCCAAGTACTTGTCACAAGTGTGTCTCGTGATCGATTTTTGTCTTGGAATAAATAAGGATGTCATCAATAACTACGATCACGAACTTATCCAAATACGGTTTACATACTCGATTCATGAGATCCATGAACACAGCAGGTGCATTGGTCAGGCCAAAAGGCATGACCATGAACTCGTAGTGTCCATATCGAGTACGAAAAGCGGTCTTTAGAATGTCGTCATCATGAACACGTAGTTGATGATACCCAGAACGTAGATCGATCTTTGAGAATTGAGTTGCTCCGTGAAGTTGGTCGAAGAGGTCATCGATTCGAGGAAGAGGGTATCGGTTTTTGATAGTAAGCTTGTTGAGTTGCGGTAATCGATGCACATACGAATGAACCATCCTTCTTCTTCACAAATAGTACAATGCACCCCACAGCGATGAACTAGGGCGAATAAAACCCTTATCGGTCAACTCTTGCAGTTGACTAGCGAGTTCCTGCATTTCAGAAGGTGCAAGGCGATAAGGCGATTTAGCCACAGGGTTTGCGCTGGGATTAAATCAATCTTGAACTCAACTTCCCGCACGGGAGGTAACCCTTTAAGATCCTCGGGAAAAACTTCGGGAAAGTCTCGAACAACAGGAATGTCTTTCAACTCCTTAACCTTGGCTTTCGTATTAACTACATATGCCATGAAAGCCATGTATTTTTACTCAAGCATTTACGGGCCTTGATGCATGACATGAGTTTGAGTCTTTGAGATGATTTCTCCCCAAGGACCCTTAAGGTATCACCAGTCGGTAAAGGAATTCGGATACACTTCTCAAAGCATAAAATTTCCGCACGTTGCTTGGCTAACCAATCGATACCAATGATAACATCAAAGCTTCCTAGCTGCATAGGAATAAGGTCGACGAAGAACTCGTGTTCGCTAAGGCTCAAGGTGCAGTCGCGTATCACGACGTCAACGACAATAGATTTTCCAACGGCGACCTCGACCGTGAAAGATCTCTCCAGTTTTGCACGTGGTTTAGAAAGTATAGGTTCGAATTCCAAGGACACGAAACTCCTATCGGCACCCGAATCAAACAATACAGAAGCATAATGACTATTTACAAGATACATACCTGTTTGGTAAGAATCCATTATGGGTATGATGAACATAGATAGGAAATTTTCTAAGACAATAGACGATTTTAAAAGAGTTCGACGACGTACCATTCACCACGTCGTTGTTGGCTTGAGCTTGGTTAGCATTGATGTTGAAAGCCCTTCCACGAGCCGGTGGCACAGTTCCCGCATTGCGAGGACATTGCGGACGAATATGACCAGGCTCGCCACAGTTATAGCAGGTTCGATTAGTAAGCATGGCCGTGTTGTTTGGCGCACGAAGGCAAGTAGTTACCAAGTGGCCATACTTCCCACACAATGAGCAGACTCGGCATGGAATGTTGCTTGAATGATGGTACTTGCACATGTTACACATAGGGTGTGGACCAGCATAAGCTTTAGCCATGGGAGCTTGATTTGCAACCACCATTTGTTTTTGAGGGACATTTGGTGCGGTCACAGCGTAGTTGCGTCTCGGGGTGAACTTACGCTTCTTGTTTTTAGAAGATGACTTGGCCTTTACCTCCTTTGTTGCCTCGGGTGTCACCTTCGCCATAGCCTTGGAACCCTTTGCCGACATCGTGCCAGCTCTTATATGATTCTCGGTGAGCTGTGCAGTGATAGTAATCGCTTCCTCCAAAGTTGTGGGCCTACTACCCACCACAGCATCTTGAATTTGAGGTGGCACCCCCTTGATAAATTTCTCGATGTTACGGGGCACGTTGTCCACCATGTGTGGTAGAAGCATACTCAACTCATGATGCCGGGTGGAATAAGCCAAGCGATTCCCACCATCTTGTTTAAGGTTCCAGAATTCCTCCTCTAGCTTTTGTAACTCGCTTCTTGGGAAGAACTTTTGGATCATAATATCTTTGAATTCCTCCCAGGGCAACGCCATTGCAACCTCAGTTCCCCGGTTTCTCTTTTCACTATTCCACCAAGTTAGCGCTCGTTGTTGAAGAACACTTGTGGCATAGCGAACCTTGAGCTCGTCGGGGCACTCGCTAATAATAAATGTGTTCTCCATACTTTCAAACCACTCGAGAAGTCCCGTGGCTCCTTCTTTTCCACTAAAACTAGTGGGTTTGCACGAGTTGAAGTGTTTGAAAGTGCAAGTACGATTGTTCCCTTGTTGATTATTCCCGTTTTGATTGTTGCTGTTGTCTCCATTAGCACCACTATTGTTCCCATTGGTGTTGTTGGTGCTATTAGCCATTAGTGTGCTATTAAGTTCAGCAACCATAGTCGGAAGAACGGCCGCCATTTGTCGGGCAATCATGCCAGTTAGCTTACGGTCGGAACTTCCACGCTTTCCATGGTGACGAGACATGCTGGAATATGCAAAATGAGTTAGACACGAGAAATAGAAATACAAGGATTATAATTTAACAAGGATAAGGCAAGAGTTGCAAGGTACTTGGAATGGTTCCATTTGGTAACGCATTACCATTTGGAAACGTTGACACGTCAAGGTAAGTTGACCCATTCGCCTTAGAAGTTTGTGTATGTTGACCATAGTTTATCACTCATCCCGGAAATCCCCAGGTAAGCATAACTAGTCCCGTAGGATTTATGCGATATGCTTGCCTTAGCCCAAGGGCCTTTTGCCAGGAAATCCAGAATACAGGTGTCTATGTGTCACACAAATTTCTTAGGTTCATGATATCAAAACCTTGATGAGATTTATATAGATTAGACATAACGTCTAAAGATCCAAGTCATAACATAAGTATAAGATTCCACGTGTCGACGAGAATAAGATTAAGAGATTTCATGTTCGGGGAGAGTCAAGAGTCAAAGCTAAGTTCAGGGAGACAAGTAACAATGTTTAGGCAATCCTATGCTAAGGCATCAAATTGCACATAAGTGGGCATAACATTATGTAGCATGCAATCTATATAATTTTCAATATAAGATCATATTTCTATAAGGTTCATGCATACCATAGTCTAGGTCACCATTTCTAATAACCTAGATCCCTATAGTTATGGGCTCTGATACCAATCTGTCACACCCCAACCATGACGGCGGAAACGTCGAGGAGTGAGAGTTAAGATCGTTCACAACCACATAACGCTATTAATAACCCAAATATAAATTTAATCATAAAATTCAATTGTATCAATACAATCATAAAACCCAACGAAAATAAAACCATAACATAAAAGATATCATGTTATTAAAATTTCAATCATTTAACTAGGTCCATTCCTAGATGTGCAAGCTTCAAAGAGTAATATCAAACTTGGGCGTTTCCTGAAACATGTTAAAAATAAAAGGGTCAACAATAATGTTGGTGAGCATTCCATAGTTTTAAATACATAGAATATATATAAAAGATGGCAATCCAAGTCATAAGTTAGTGAATAAAGTGATTAGGGATGTTATGAACAATGCAACAATCAAACCTCGACAAAGTTTTACAAGTCTCAAACGTTTACAAGATTATCCGATCAGCTAAGTGCACTTGGATCAACCAAAGCAGGCTTGTCTTGCCCATAGCTCTATGACTTCGCTGGGCTAGCAATAGTTAATGATTGTACATATAACGCCATAACATGGTAACCACAAAAGTTCAACTAACCACAACTTTTCATGATGAATTGCCATAAAGATTACAAGTCTCAAATAAGTTTACAAGTGCAATGATAATAAGTTAACATGTTTCACCTCAAAGTGTGAAAATAAGCAAAAAGGGGTATGGAAATACTCACCTGATCAGTAAGTATTTATTGGATGATTAATAAGAAATAATAATAAGCGTCGATTCAACGTAGCCCTTCACAATGTACCTAAAATATATATATTTATAGGATTTTAAAGTTTATTAAATTAAGTTTAACGGATTAACGGGAACTAGGATTCTAAATGGAATTTAGGGATTGTCGAATAACTATGTCGACAATGTGGAAACAATTTTAATTATTAAAATTAAAGAAAGTTATAATATTTTATATAAAGTTTTATATAAAATTTTAACTCCTGTAATAATTTTGTATATATATATATAATCAAAGGGATATATAAAAAAATATTTCTTTTAAGGAAATAAATTTCCAAAAAATACTTAGAAACATTTTAAAATTATCAGCTTTTATAAAATGTCTTTTTATAATTTTTGAAACTATTTAAAAGTATATTTGAAGGCTAAAAGCCTAAAAAAAAGAAAATGTGGGGTGCCCCGGGGTCGAACCCGGGACCTCCAGGTTCACATGGGGACAGTTTACCATTAGGTTGGGTCGCCTAGGCCTGACAAAACCCCATTCCCATATGTTTTAAAGTAAACCACGCAGAAATCCCCAAATCCTAAGAACCCTAGAATCGGATTAATCCAAATTGAAGTTCAAATTACAATCGTTTAGTGTAACAAACATGGGGCTTTGATTCCCCAATAAATTTCGAGCATGTTCATGTATTCAATTACCGTTTCGTTGCTTAGATTGATAAGAACAGTTGCCAACGAGTCGCGACCCGATGCTTGAATTCGTTCAGATAGAAACTGATCTTGATAATCCAATTCACTTTGCAGGAAGCTTCAAATGAGTTAAATTATGAAAAGCCCTATGTTGATTTTGAGTTTTGAAGCTCTAAAGATGATGTTCGAATAGTTGCAGGTTCGCAAAAGAGATGATGATGGTATGTGGTGTGTGCGCGAGTTTCAGGTGAAATTGCAAGTAATGGTAGGTTAGGAATAGTTAACCGATGGTTTATGTTCAATTAATTGAGTAATTACCACGATTGGCACGTTGAACGGTTATGAAGTAAATTGGGGTTCGGTTTCAAGTGGGTTTTTGATAATACAAGCGTTTTCAGATTGATTAATCAACGGTTACAAGTTCCATTCGTGTGCTAGGTTTAATTTGAGGCGATTTGGGGATAAATTTGAGGCGTTTAGGTGTAGTTTGGAGGTGGCCGGAAGGCTCGCCGGCGGTGACGGAATAGTCCCGCCGGAAACACGGGAGAAACAGGGGGGAATTTGGGTTTTGGTTTTTGACACATTTAGTCCCTGCGGTTTTATAGTTAACATTTTATGTTTAAAAACATTCTTTTAAAGTTTCAAAAGTGACAATAAGCCCCCTAACCTTCTTTTAACCCTTTTTTAAGTTTAATATGTTCTACAATTATAATTTTACTATGATTATTATTAATTTTACTATGATTATGATTATTTTTATTATTACTATTATAGTTATTATTATTATTAATATTTTTTTATTATCATTATTACTAATGTTATCATTATTAGCTTTTACTATTATTTTTAGGATTATTATTATTATATCATTTACTATCTTTTCTTGTTAGAGTTATTATTAAAAATCTTTATTATGCTTGTTACTTATTCAATAACATTAACAACCTTCAAGTTAAGTAAATTAAAGACAAATTAAAGCAATATGCATATGAACCCTATAAGTTTCATATTAGGCAAACATGGTCCTTAAACAAATTAACAAGGTTAACTTTATATTTAACCTAAAATACAAGATGTTACATTACTGAAGAAACATTTACCGGATGTCGAACGTCTCATATTTCATATGGTAAATGTATGCCTTGCCTCCAAGAATTCATCATGGGATCAAATGTCCACAAGGTGGCAACAGGTAATGTACTTCATCCTTGAGCAACAACCTTTAAATTTTTCTGAAATACTATTTTTAGAGCTCAAGGATATGGCCCAAAAACAAACTGCTAACCGCTGGATATTATATCCTCGGTTCATAATGGCCATAATTGAAAACCAGCTTCAAGCTGAGGGACTTGTTGGCCTGGGAATCCCTGCTATGGCTATATTGCCTGAAGTATACTCCCGGCACAACTCTGACCAATCACTCAAAATGGCTGCCAAGCTGCGCAAACCCACGCAGCTAGAACCCACAGCCACCACCTCCAAATCCAAAGTCCCCACCAAACCCACTAAAAAGAAGACCAAAAAGGCTACTCAGGGAAATGAGTCCCCTGAGGATGCCCCTGCAACACAAACGCAGGCTATATCCACTGGTTATAACCCCCTAGTGGATACAAGGACTTCACCAGCCACAGCCGCTCAGGATTCCTCTCAAAAGGAGTCTGCAGCAACCACAGAAGGGGTACCCACCAATCTGGGATCTTCCTCATTTGAGGAGATTGCCATTGAAGAGCACCATTCTCCCCAGGTGCACACTGCTTCTACCCCATCTCCCCATGCAACCGCCCCCCAAAGTCCAACCATTATCATTGCAAACGTGCAGACTCAGCTGCATGCCTCTCCTCTCCAACAACCACCAACAAAGGGGAGAACCACAGCTATTGAGGACGAGGATCACCATGCTTCTAACAACCCACAGCATCGGGGTTTACACGTTCTATCTCCTGGTGTGGATATGGAGATTAGAACATCTAGTGAGGCTGCCACCTCTTCTGAATCAGCACATGATCAGAATGAGGCTGGTAACATAGCTAAGACCTCACTAGAGGCAACAGCTGATGAAGGACATAGTCCTGAGGCTGGAAGTCCCCAGTTCCAAGAAAAAGGGGCACATGCTAAAACTGGTCTACACCCAGTGCATGTACATCCTGCTACAAGCAGGAGGTCAGGTGATTCAGCATCTGCTGATGATGACCTGGGCTTCTTTTATGATGTTCTGGCCTAGAACACAATTCTTGAGGAAGAAGTCAGTAGACTCCAAGACTACTTGACCAATTCTCTCAAGAAGCAAGACCATCTGCCACCAACATAAACCCACAGATGGCACCTTCACCTGAAGGTCTCCCACAAACTCAGCCACTCAAAACTTCCAAGCCACCAGCTTCTGTTTCTAGCACTGCTTCTCAGGGACAGAACCCCTCTGAGCAAACAGTTGCTATCTTTCAGCAAACCCTACCTCTCATCACCCCAATGATCACAGACATTGTGATCAAAACCATGGATGAGAGGCTTCCCTCAATCATACAACCCCTGGTGGAGGAGATTGTGAGCACAAGGCTTTCTGCTACTCAAACCCTTGCAACCAATGCAACCAAAAAGGGGGAGAGTCAGTCAGTGAAAGCAAAGAGGAAGAGCAAACTGAAAGAAAAGGAAACTGAGAAGGAAGAGGAGTCTGTGAAGGGAACCGAAAATGATCAAGTGGGTGAAAGTCCCAAAGACTTTCATGTCACATATAAGAAGAGGAAGGGTGAAGGACAAGAGAAAGAACTCCAACTCGATGAGATGATCAAAATGGCAGATGCTACACATAGTAAATCAATGGATGCCATTATTGATCAACTGTATAGACAAGGGTTGATACTGCACACTTGACTCAGAGATCAGGAGACTTGAAGTTGAAGAAATTAACTCAAGATGGGCAAGTTATGATGCATTAGAAAGAGAGAGACTAGATATCATGATTAGATTCATTGCAAAATATCTTGGGAGATCATTGATCGAGATTAAATCATGGACCAGGGACAGTATCTTGGCCATAACCTCCAAGATCTGTTCTTCTGAGGCATACACTAAGGGGTTAGTAGTCGAAACTTTGAATGAGGCAGGAGCAGGGAGCAGGACTGAGCTGGCCAAACACTCAAAAGCAACACTCACCTCCAAAATGCTAACTCAGCCTGTCAACATTCCCTCTCCAAAACAACCACAATCACAACCCACAAAACCAACTCCCTTACCCTCTAAACCAACAGCCGATGATGCACCTAAGAAGAAGAAGAAGGGTGTTGAGGCTAGAAGAAGAAGAAGAAGAGGATGATGTGGAAGAAGATAGGCTACCTCTATCTGTAGTCCTTACATTGGCTAAAGCCAAACCCATGCCCATCACTCCCACCTCACAGATGGAAGCTGTGAGAGTAAAGATTGAAGAAGAACAACAGCAAATGCTTCATGATGATGAAATGTTGAAAAGCATTGACAAAACTTATGCTGCTTCATCATCAATAATAAGTATGAAGAAAGAAGCTCTGAGGTTGTACACCCTTGCCAACACATTTCAATATCAGAAGGAAAAGGTGAGAGTATGGCCTGATCCTAGGGTGGCTCACAGGATTGTAAAGAAAGACATTCCTTCGAGATACAAGGGCCAAGTAAAAAAGGATCGTAGATGAAGAGATCACAGTGGTCCTTGTAGTATCACCCTAGGAGATTGTAGAAGATTTCAAGAAGGCCTATGAGACTAAACAGCCACCCCAAAAGATGTTAGAGAACATAATTATTAAAAAGGGGTTAGTCTACAAGAGGCTTGAGAACTTCAAACAAAATGAGCTCAGTCTGTTACTTGAAGGGACTCATCCTGATGAGTTTGCATACAGACAGATTACAACAGTTGAGCTCAAAAATGGTAAACAGGCCAAGTACATCTCAGAGCTGTATGGGCGTGAAGGATTGTTTGATGGTGAAGCTGAGAACCTGACCATGGAAGAACAAATTATGTTTCTCAGAGCATACACCAGAGAATCCTACAGGCTTATACATGGGAAGTGAGTCTCATGGATGGGGGAACAGCTCAGTGTCCAATTCTCCAATACAGAGCTCCCATCCATACATTGCCAACCAAATCATCAGAGACTCATTCCCAAGCCAGTGCTTATATGGGTCATCTTCTCAACTGATCAAGAAGGAAAAAGACCAACCATTCTGCCAACAATAAGTGGGACCTCAATAAATTTAAAGGTTTTGGCTGCATTGGTTCAGGGGGAGTTTGTTGGACCAAAAGAACCAATGAGCCGGATCAGAAAAACCTTTAAGTCCCACAGACGTCACAACAACTACTGAAGACCACAACAGCTGAAGACAACAGCTGATTACAAAGTCTGAACACAAGTGCTGAAGACAAAGTCTGAAGACAAGTGCTGAAGACAAAGTCTGAAGACAAGTGCTGAAGACAACAGCTGATTACAAAGTCTGAACACAAGTGCTGAAGACAAAGTCTGAAGACAAGTGCTGAAGACAAAGTCTGAAGACAAGTGCTGAAGACAAAGTCTGAAGACAAGTGCTGAAGACAAAGTCTGAAGACAAGTGTTGAAGACAAAGTCTGAAGACAAAGTCTGAAGACAAGTGCTGAAGACAAAGTCTGAAGACAAGTGCTGAAGAGAAAGTCTGAAGACGCAAGTGCTGAAGACAAAGTCTGAAGACACAAGTGCTGAAGACCAAAGTATCAGACGTTGTCACAACAGCTGAAGAGGTCTTCTTCAGTAGTTGTGACGGTTTACCTTTCAGTAGTTTTATATTTTTCAGTACTTTTGTAAAACGACTGAAGAGCTTGTTCTTCAGTCGTTGTAGTTTCAGTAGTTTCTTATTTTGCACTTAACATTCTGATATGTTCTCAGTAGTTGTAAACATTTCAGTAGTTTGTTAAGAGTTAGTTATTTTTGTAATAGATCTGCCAGTTGTCACTTTCCCGTGATAACAGCAGCGATTGCACTCTATATAAGGAGTGTCAACCTATTGTAAAAAGAGAATGATTTGATCAGAAATATTCGATATTATTGAAACATTCCTTGTTACAGAAATATATTCTCTCGTTATAACCGTATTTGTTCTTAATGCATACGAGTATCAAATTCTTGCTACAATTTGTCTAATTCTTGTTCTTATTCCGCTGCGTTATGCTCTATTACATCAAACTTGTGATCACTGATCTTGACAGTTCAGGCGCATGATACCTGTTCAGGCGCATTACCAACACTTAGCCTTTTCAATCACTTAGGCGCATGGGCAGTATTTAGGCGCATAGCCAACACTTGGCCGCATAGCCAACATTAGACGCATGGGCCACTGTTTAGGCGCATGACCTACCCTTGGGCGCATGGCCAACACTTGGACGCATGGGCCAGTGTTTAGGCGCATGACCCACCCTTGGGTGCATCGCCAACACTTAGACGCATGGCCAACATGTTGGGCGCATGGGCCACTATTTAGGCGCATCACCCACCCTTGGATGCATGGCCAACATTTAGGTGTCTAGCCTCTCATGCTGGGCGCATGGACAACTGTTCGGGCGCATGAGCCACCTTTGGGCGCATGGACCACTATTTATGTTCATCAACATTCTGAAATCTTTTCTATGTCACCAACATCACCCGATTATCATTCTAATCATACCCAAACACAGATCTAACATACTAAGGCCATCTAAGCATGCTATACATCATCACTACCCCATAATCAACACTATAACATACATAAATACATACATCATTCGAACATAAAGTTGTAAACCCATGGTTTCTTTCAAAATGTTTTCTTAGTATGCATAATAGCCCCAAATCAGTGGAAAATCAGTAAAAGAGGGGTTCTAGAAACTCACCTTGAGCAACACTCTTCCAGTTCAAGACCCACTTCGATTCAGCTCTTTGAATCCCGAACACAAACACAAACAACCAGAACTTCGGTCAAGAAGTCGAAACCCAGCTGAAACCGAACTCATATAAGAGAAGACTTACCTTTTACAGCTTCTTCTTCCTCTTTCTCTCTCTAGAACCGAGAGTCTCTCTCTCTTTTCTTCTTTTCAGTCGTGAAGAAGAATGAAGAAGAAAGAATGGCAACCATGCCCCTTAAATCCTTAAAGTAAAAAGGTTTGTACTTTGTACACTTTTTCCCCCTCCACTTGTGCACAATTTCTATTCTTTCCATTTACTTTTTTTCCTTCCGTTTTAAACAAAAATTTGGGGTGTTACAAGTCTGCCCCCCTTAAAGAGGTTTCGTCCCCGAAACCTGTAGCTTCTCGAACAGTTACGGGTAACACTGTCTCACCTCTTCTTTGATCTTGCATTTAAACATAGATCTCTTTAGGCTTCACTGCACCCGCATAAGTGAAACCATCATCCTCCTTATCCTATTCTCTTCTTCTTATTAGTAATGGTCACCCGTTGCTTCTCGTGGTTGAATGCTTTGACCATGTGCATATTCTCTAGTAGCATGATGATTTCCTTATCAATTGAGCTCTTTCTTAGACGAGATGCATGGAACATCAGATGAATTCCACTTAACTCATCAAGTAGCTCCAGTCAATATGCCACTTCTCCTACCTTAGCTTTACTCGATTTCAAATCAAGCAATCCGCTTTCCTGGTCGAATCCTTCCTCATACTTCATTGTCGTAGGTTGTGCACAATTGATCAATCCATCTTCTTGCAACACTTGGGGTTTAAGTCGTAGATTACTGATCAACTCACCCGGAGATGCATGTCTACCTACCTATGTCTGTCTTGAACAACCTATCAGGAACAAGCGCTCTCTCTCAATTCTATCGGGCAATCCTCTAGAGCATTAGGTAACCTGGTAGACTTACTAATGGCATTTCTTACATCGAAGGGCTCATTGATCTTCCTACCCCTAACGTGCAACATCACAAAAAATACTGGCAACAAAACAACTACTACCGTCACTATTAAAGCATAGATGCATAAATCTAAACTTGCAAGAACATACCTGACGTTACCTTGGAGTCTGACCTAGCCTCCTCCGGTCATAGCGAAGGCTCTAGCCTTCACCCTCTGTTCTCCTTCCTCGTACCGGAGCTTCCTACCCTCGATTTCTTGCAGTCTCTGCTCATGTGTCCTGTCTTGCCACAGTCGTAGCATTTAGCCATCTGACAGTCCCTCGCCCTATGGCCTTCCTTTCCACACTGAAAACAAACATTCAATCCCTACTTGCACTCCCCCTCATGGCCTCTGCCACACTTGTTGCAAATCTCATCTTTTCTTTCCATTCTCTTCCGATCATCGTCCCTCGACGTCGTACCTCCATACCCAAATCCACCATCATTGTCTCGCCTTCCTTTCCCCTTCTTAACATAGGCTCGCTCCTCCCCTTCGTCTGTCATCGCCATCGCCCCCCGCTCGTCGTACAATCTTCCCGCCAGGTGAACTGCCGACCTAAACGTGCTCGGTCGGGCAGCGATCATGTGCCTATTGATGTCCACCGGCAAGCCCTGAATGTACCTCTTGATCTTTCGTGAAAGAGGTGTCACCTGATCTGGTACCAGACGTGCCATCTCGTTGAACTTCGTGGTGTATTGTTGATGTGTCAGGGTTCCCGCCTCCAGTTGTAGGAACTCTCTCTCACCTTGTCCATCTCACGATGAGGACAGAACTCTTCAATCACTAGCCTCTTTAACTCCGGCCATCTCATCCTTCTAATAGCTCTGCTACCTCGGCCTGGACTATATTGTCCCACCACCATAGAGCCGAGTCCACAAAAGAGTGGGCAGCAAACTTTACTTTTTGATCTTCCCAACACTCATTGATATTCAATACCGCTTCCATCTCTCTCACCCATCGGTGAGCAGCAGCAGCAGTGCCGTTTCCATCAAAAGTTGGGGGCTTGCATCATTGAAACGCCCCATAGTTACAGCCTAGTGCGGCCTCCGGTGCAGGCTCTTCCTCTTCTTCCTCTTCGTCATCGAAGAAAACCGTTTCAGTCTCGGGTCGTCTTCTTTTGCCCGAAGACCTACCCCTTTCCTGTCTCCCCTCATCTCTAACAGCCTTTATAACCTCGGTCACCATAGACGGTAGGATCGTCTGCATGACCTGGTGCACTTCCTCCCTGACTGCCTCTCTCATCGAGGCCCTCTGATTAGCATTCTCATCACCGCCCTCCTGATGAGGGGTCTCGGGTTCCTCATGAACTACCCTTCTATCCCTAGACCTTCCTCTTGTGACCCGTGGTTTAGCACCACGTCCACACTGCCTCCACTTTGTGAAGCTTTCGAAGATCTACCGCCAACCACCTTGTAACACACTATAAGATTCAAACACTAACGCAGTCATTCAAGGTAATAACTCAGTTTATGTCAAGTATAGTAAGTTCCTAATTACAGTGGCCAGTTGTGATTAGCCACTTACTTTACTCTTCATAGCCTAAGCATTTCCTATCCCCACTACATCAGTATCTAAATCTACACAATAGCACACAAGACACATAACATTCGCACATAATGTCGGTTAACATTAACTTACATAAAAAGTTTACATAAAACCTTTACTTGCAGGCACGTAGCTACTAGGACTGGCATACCATTTCCTTTTAGTCCCATTCTCAGTGTCAGATTAGGTTTTTTTCAAAATATTTATCCAATTCACTTAAACTTTTGCTCTGATACAAATTTGTAAGGCCCTGTTCCGGGACGCTTACAGCTGGTCATTCGTTGCACATAAAAGATTATAAAACATACATTTATTTTGCAGCGGAATTTAAAACATTCATTAATAACTAAAAACATGTCATTTCATTCATTTACAACATTTGTTTTCATCTCAAAATACAAAGACATGTCAAAATACGGATGCCAACCTCAAAATGCTCCTAGTAGCTTATGCATCCATGCCTGCAACTCCTCAGCATCAACATATACCTGCCAACTATCATGATACAAAAGTTAGCGATGCTGAGTGAGTTCTGGTTTTATAATAAAACATATTTTTGTGTTAAAACCGTTCTTTACTTTATTTCAAAACATACTATGCTTTACAACCGTTCGTGATCATGCATCATACGTACATATAGATAATATCATTATTATCTTCATCATTACGTGCATTAACTTTGTTCATTCAACGTATTACATTATCGTTCACATTTGTTTCTAGATCCGGTCAGACTTTACCCTCTTCGTGGCACTCAGCCATGATTACTGAGGTCGAATGATAAGGATCCTGATCAGTACTTTATTACGATAAATCATTTACGTTCATTCATACGTTTGTTCTTTCATACATGATCTTTCGTTCATTACTCTTTATTACTCGAATCTTGTCTTTTGCAATATCCCCGACTCATGCTCGAAAGCTGATGCTGTGCCGGGGCCTACTCACAAACCTCCAACTCATGTCCGAAGACTGACACATCACCGGGATACGCGACAAAGATCCCATATGAGTCAATCATAGGGATTGAACTCTATCCGAGTCTGTTGCAACAAAAATTCGCTCACCTTATTATCTCGTCTCATGCAATATCCCCGACTCATGTCCGAAGACTGATACTGTGTCGGGGCCTGATAAACAAACCCTCGACTCATGTCCGAAGACTGACACAGTACCGGGATACGTGACACGGATCTCATCATCCATCACTTTCGTCATATGCAATACTCCCGACTCATGTCCGAAGACTGATACTGTGTCGGGGCCTGCTCACAAACCCCCGACTCATGTCCGAAGACTGACACTGTACCGGAGTACGCGACCTGTATCCTGTCTCATGCAATACCCCAAACTCATGTCCGAAGACTGACACAGTACCAGGATACGCGACAAGGACCTCTTTCGAGTCTGTTGCGACACAGAGTCGCTCACCTCATACATGTGCTTGAAAGCCTTTCTATACTTTCTCTTTTATTCATTCATTTATTCATGCATGCATTCAATCATTATGTTCCTCTTTTCATTATCTTTCACTTTACATTACATAATACTTTCATTACATTTATTAACGTTCAATGCAAAGCCAAGGGAAGACATACATACATAATAAGGAACATACATAAACATAAACATACACCATCACCAATACAGGCGCATCATACATGCATAACACACATCAAACATAAACCATCACATCATAACCAGGCCTATCTTCCCATAACACCCCTTAAAAACCACTTAGAAAATATCAAATCCAAATTGGGCGCATGGGACCTTCCAGGCACATGGGCATAAAAATTCTAAGTGTAAAACAGTATGGGCGCATGGGCACTGTTTGGGCGCTTCTGCCCTGTTCAGGCGCACGACACCTGTTCAGGCGCATTACCAACACCTAGCCGTTTCAATCACTTAGGCGCATGGGCACTATTTAGGCGCATGGCCAACACTTGGTCGCATAGCCAACACTTAGACGCATGGGCCACTGTTTAGGCGCATGACCCACCCTTGGCGCATGGCCAACATTTAGACGCATGAGCCATTGTTTAGGCGCATGACCCACCCTTTGGCACATGGCCAACACTTAGACGCATGGCCAACATGTTGGGCGCATGGGCCACTATTTAGGCGCATGACCCACCCTTGGATGCATGGCCAACACTTAGGCGTCTGGCCTCTCATGCTGGGTGCATGGACAACTCTTTGGGCGCATAAGCCACCTCTGGGCACATGGACCACTATTTATGTTCATCAAACATTCTGAAATATTTTCTATGTTACCAACATTACCCGATTATCACTCTAATCATACCCAAACATAGATCTAACATACTAAGGCCATCTAAGCATGCTATACATCATCACTACCCCATAATCAACACTATAACATACATACATACATACATCATTCGAACATAAAGCTATAAACCCATGTTTCTTTCAAAATGTTTTCTTAGTATGCATAATAGCCGCAAATCAGTTGAAAAACAGTAAAAGAGGGGTTCTAGAAACTCATCTTGAGCAGCCTTTGAGCAACACTCTTCCAGTTCAAGACCCAATTCAATTCAGCTCTTTGAATCCCGAACACAAACACAAACAACCAGAACTTCAGTCAAGAATTCGAAACCCAGCTGAAACCAAGCTCATATAAGAGAAGACTTACCTTTTACAGCTTCTTCGTCCTCTTTCTCTCTCTAGAACCGAGAGTCTCTCTCTCTCTCTTCTTCTTTTCAGCCGTGAAGAAGGATGAAGAAGAAAGAATAGGCAACCATGCCCCCTTAAATCCTTAAAGTAAAAAGGTTTTTACTTTGTACAATTTTCCGCCTCCACTTTTGCACAATTTCTACCCTTTCCATTTACTTTCTTTCCCTTCCGTTTTAAATAAAAATTTGGGGTGTTACACTTTAGATCATGGTACATCTTGTCGGATCCAGGATGTATAGAATACTGAGATTTGTGTGCCTCATTCATAACTAAATCCCTTAGATTTCCATAGATAGGCACCCAAAGTCTATCCATGAAGTACCAAATTCCATCCTCTTTCACCAATGGTTATTTATCAATTCCACTGAATGACTCGGAACCAACATTTTCTGCTTTTACGCCTTCTACTTGTGCCTCCTTAACTTGGTCAGGCAGTTGAGTACTGATAGTAAGCTGTAAAGCTCACACCCGTCTGGGTTTAGCTTTCCTTCCGACTTAAGGCATCGGCAACCACGTTCTCCTTTCCCGGATGATACTTGATAGTGCAATCATAGTCGTTTAGTAGCTCCACCCAACGGCGTTGCCTCATATTCAACTCCTTTTGCTCGAAGATATGTTGAAGACTCTTGTGATCGGTGTAGATAGTGCACTTGGTACCATACAAGTGATGTCTCCAAATCTTTAAGGCAAAAACCACTGCACCCAATTCTAAGTCATTGGTGGTATAGTTCTTCTCGTGAACCTTTAGTTGTCTTGAGGCGTAGGCTATCACCTTTTCTCGTTGCATCAAGACACAACCCAATCCTTGAATGGATGCATCACAATACACCACGAAATCATCCATTCCATCTGGCAGTGCTAATATTGGTACACTACAGAGTTTCTGTTTTAACAATTGAAAAGTCGATTCTTGGCTCTCATTCCATTTGTATGTCGTTCCCTTGTGAGTCAAGGCTGTGAGAGGTGTGCGATCTTAGAGAATCCCTCTATGAATCATCGGTAATATCCTGCTAATCCCAGAAATTGCCTTATCTCGCTCGGTGTTTCGGGTATAGTCCAATTCTTTATCGCCTCAATCTTGGCAGGATCAACATGTATCCCCTTCTCATTAACAATATGACCTAGAAATTGCACTTCTCATATCCAAAAGTCACACTTAGAGAATTTGGCATACAACTGCTCATTCTTCAATAGTTCTAAGATCATCCGTAAGTGCTCTTCATGATCCTCCTTGGTCCTAGAATATATCAGTATATCATCGATAAACACAATGACGAACTGATCGAGATAGGGTTTGTACACATGGTTTATGAGGTCCATGAACACAACAGGTGCATTAGTCAACCCAAAGGGCATGACCAAGAACTCATAATGACCATAATAAGTACGAAACGCAGTTTTGGTGATGTCTTCTTCTCGGACTCTAAGTTGATGATAACTGGATCTCAAGTCAATCTTCGAATAATAACTTGATCCCTGAAGCTGATCAAACAAGTCGTCGATACGAGGTAAAGGGTATCGGTTCTTGACTGTTACTTTGTTTAACTCCCTATAATCGATGCACATCCGGAATGTGCCATCGTTCTTCTTAACAAAAGGAACGGGCGCTCCCCAAGGTGATGTGCTAGGTCGAATAAAGACCTTATCTAAAAGCTCCTGAAGTTGTGATAACAATTCTTGTAGTTCGTTTGGTGCTAATCGATAAGGTGCCCTACCAATCGGGGCTGCGCCAGGAGTCAACTCGATTTGAAATTCCACTTGGCGATCAGGTGGTAATCCAGAAAGATCCTCTGGAAACACCTCTGCAAAGTCACGCGCTATGGGAATGTCCTCCATTCTCCTTTCTTCCGCTTGGTTATTCGTGACGAGTGCTAGAATAGCCAAACGACCTTTTCGTAACAACTTTTGGACTTTCATGTAAGCGATGATGCCTATCACAACACCAATCCTAACACCTCTGACTGTAAGGATTTCATCACCAACAGGAATTCGTATGATCTTCTCATGACATATGACTTCCGCTTGCTTACTAGTGAGCCAATCCATGCATATCACTACATCAAAACTCCCCAGCGTAACCGGCATAAGATCTATAGCAAAAGTATGACCGGAAAGCTCTATCGTACAATCTCTAGGAATATGCCTTACATGGATCTGTTTACCTTCCGCCAATTCTACAGTGTATTTAGATTCTAAGGCAGAGGGTATATCACTTAAAAGACTACAAAACTTTAAGGACACGTAGCTCCTATCGGCTCCAGTATCGAATAGTACCGTAGCAAAACACCCCAACAAAAAACCTACCAGTAACAGTTGTGGGGTCGTTTAGAGCCTCACCTGAGCCAATGAGGAAGGCTCTCCCTTTGGCTCCATCGTTGTTGCCACCATTACCAGTACCATTGCCATCATTGTTGTTGTTACCGTGGTTGTTCTTGTTGTGGCCATTGTCATTATGGCCATTACCATTTTTCCTCAATTGTGGGAAGTTTTGCCTGTAATGCCCTTCCTTCCCACATGATAGTAATTACACCGAGTGCACTTTGGATGTTTACCACCATAACCACCGGGCCCTTGACTGTTTGAAGTCGTCTGGTTGAAGTTGTGATTATTATCGAACCTCCGTTGCTATTGTTGAACTAGATGTTGTTGTTGTTGAGATTGGAGTTTACCGCTGGATGATAATTATTTGTTGTTGCTGGAAGTGTCCCACTTCCTCTTGTTGTTGGGCACGCTCGCCACATCGCCCCGCTTAGGTAAACGTCCTTGCTCCACTGCTTGATCAGTTAGCTTATGAGCTAACTGGATGGCTTGCTGAATCATGGCTGGGTTGGAAGCAGTCACCATGCTTTGAATTTTGGGTACTAATCCCCGTATGTAATGCTCAATCCTCTTGTGCACTTCGTTCACCATACCCGGGCATAGGGTGGCTAGTTCATGGGTTTGGGTGGTGTAGGCCTTGATTTCCAAGCCCTGCATCTTAAGTTTCCAAAACTCCATCTCTAGCTTTTGTACTTCATTTCGAGGACAATACTCCTCAGTCATCATCTCCTTGAATTTAGTCCAGGGAAGCCCATTTGCCATCGCTTTTCCTAGCATCTGAACTTGCACGTTCCACTAGGATAGAGCGGCACCTTCTAGAGTCCTAGTGGCATATTTCACTTGATCAATAGGTGGGTAGTTGCATTTGGAGAAAACAGACTCTGTCTTCTCAAACCATCGTACCAGTCCTACAGCCCTTTCAATACCGCTATAGGAGTGTGGTTTATAGTCCATAAAGGACTTATAGGTACACACCGGTGGTCCTGTTTTAACACAACAAATATTGATCAGATATCCTATATGGTTATTCAGGATATTTGATACATCTTTCTATCATCGTTTACCTGCTGGCTGTCCCGTCTGGGCAGTAGCCACCGCTGCCTGAACATGCTCGTTTATCAAGGCAACTAATTCAGCAGGGGTCATGTTTATAGCACCACTGCCAAGGTCTCCGGCGCCACGTCCACGTCCGCACCCATGCCCACGTCCACGTCCACGTCCATGGGCGTCCATTTTTCACTTTACATTCACAAATACAATAATGAGTAACATCAAGCACATTTATCCCATTAAAGTACAGTAAACAGTAAGGAAAAATGAATCATCACAACCACCGCATTCATAACAAAAATGATAACCAGGATAAATAAATTGTAAATGAGTCACAATGTATTCACCATGTCATAATTTAAGTTTGTCGTTCAGGTGGGGAAACAACCCTTCCCACATAGGTTTCAAAAGAGAGAAACACTACATAGTCCAAGTCATATAAAGGAAATCAATTGACGACATCCGGCCAATCACTGTCATCTTCCGTCTCCATCGGTTCCTCCTCCCCGGGTTCCTCCTCGGGAACCTCATCCCCAGGGTCCTCTGCAGGAGCAGGAGCTATGGCAATCTGAAGCGCTGCCAATTAGGCTTCTATGGTAGCAACTATGTTATCGGCTACTGTATCCCGCTGTTCACGAGCAGTTATGCTTCCTCTAAGTGTTATAAAACCGGCTTCCATGTGGTGACACCCATTTAGGGTCTTCCCGTGTCGCTCCTCGAGTTCATCCATTTGATGTGTAGTTTGTACACCTCATGCTGCAGTGGACAAACATCACCCGTGAGTCGCCTGACTCGTTGCTGCTCAATATCGAGTGCAGCCACCAGTGCAGCAATCATTTGCTCATTGGACTGCACCGTCCGTGTGAGTGAAGGCATTGGCTGATCAGTGTTGTTCCTAGTCCTAGGCCTTGAGACAGGTACGCATTCCCAATGCATTATGTGATCAACCAACTTGGGGTAGAAACTCCAGTCTCGTGGGGGATCACGCTCCATCAATGCAAAAGGTTGATCCTATCAATCTCCCCTCGAGGATAAGCTAGACGGGGCCAGTCGGGTCCATTGTCGGGTATAGGTGCGGGAGGTGGGCACTCAGATCGTGTAGGTGATGCCAGTAGCTTACCTGGAGTTCTCGATGACGATGCCATGCTACAGAGGGTGTGATGTGTATGCCAATGAGTATGCAGTAGAGGAAATAAGGAACAAGTAACTAAGTAATTATGCGCGGTTATAGTCTAGTGTGTATGTAACCTAGTTCCCTATAACCAATGGCTCTGATACCAATCTGTCACAACCTCAGAATCCACGTGCGGAGTTTTACCACGAGGCGTGTGAACAAACTAGGATCATAGTCAATAGTTACCCAGAACGACTCTATATACCAACGTTAGAATAAAATCAACCAAAGTTCAAACTTGAAAACTAGGCGGAAGCGTTTTCTAAATACGAGAAATCCAAAGTATAAAAAATGCATAATATGGCAAAACACGTGCCATCCCAATGTTTAAAAACCCATGAATAAAAGACAACAAATGTATCTACGAATTAAAGCCTTAGGATGCATGTTGGACCCGTGTTGTGCTCCTAATGGCGAGCCGAGTTAACGACCTAAGAATAGCATACTACAAATGTCAACACAATGGTTAGTGAGTTCAAGAGTTGACGTTCAAATATAAACAATTTAACAGTTGTGATATATAAGTAGTGTATTGTAACAGATAACTAATCTATTAACAATAAATATTAATTCATAGTGATTTCGCAATTGAAGCTCACTGTGAAAGTTGTTGCCTCTTGTCACGACTTATCAGGTCGTGACAATGTTCATTAGGACAAATTACACCCGGTTGACCTCGAGTCACACAGGTGGGGCTCGTCAGACCCAGTAGTACTTCCCAAGTTTCCCCGCTATTCAATATTAACAAGTCGAAAGTGGGAGGACTTTTCCATGATAAACAACACTATATTAATATTATACACAACTTAAATATATAAAGTGTTTGTAAATTACCAGTATGCTATCTCCCCCAAAAGAGATTAAGTAAAGAGTGGGGCATGAACTCACTTGATATGCGTAACAAATACTTAGGGTTTACTTGGAAGAAAGAGTGGACAGACAACCTTCAGTGGTTACCTAGATCATGTAAGTACATAAGTACGTGTAAACAGAGAACATGTGGTACCCAAAGTACACCACAACCAAAGACTTAAGGTTTCAGAAAACAGACACATTTGACCCAGTTGACCCGTTTGACCCGTTGGTGACATCATGAGTTATAATTCAATTAAGCAAACGTGAACATATAACATACATGGTTAACATTCAAATGGATCACATGAGGTGCTACATTACCCAATGCATTACTTAGATCATCATACCACTAAATATCATACAAGTCATACGAAACTAAAACATAAACATGCCCATTAGTTATAACATAACTAACACGCCACACAAAGATCAAATCACGCACTACATGCCATGTGAAGCCACTCACGACTTCACATCCTAAAACCTTCCAACCTACTAAGTAAGGGCCTCAGATTCGCACGCATGTATGATGATCACAATATATTCATTAACCATGTTCATTGCATTCAACATACACCACAATAATCAATTTCCAGTCCTAAACATGATGCCTTAATTACTAATCAACCTTCAAGATCATACATGATCATCAAAGTCCATACATCACACATGATCATCCAAGCATTCCATATAATTAAATTAACATATTATATCACATTAGAAATCATCCATGAACATACTAACATGCTCCTAATATCCCAAACATGCTCAAACTATCATCTTTCAAACTTTGTGCAAATAAAGTTTCCCTTTTGGGAAAGCACATCCCAAAATCTATCAAACAGCCAATGTATTCATGATTTCATTAATAATACACCAATTCAAGTTCATATCAACGTCTAAGCATGATCAACAACATCTAAACATCATAATTCACTAACCTTCATGATCAAAAGTTTCTACTTTTGGAATATATGAACTACAACATGCATTCTTAGTTTTCTTGCATCCATATCATCAATCTATCTTACAAACATCATCATAAACCCTTCAACAACATCAATTCATCATCAAATCATCATATCATTAAAAATAAAGTTACTATTCTTAGTAACCTATGAACAACACGTCAAAAACGTAACTTTCTTGCATATCGACGTTAACTAACATGTATACAATCTAACTAACATGATAACATCATTAAACAAGAACAATCAACGTCAAATCTTAGATTTTCGAACCTAGGGTTTCGGCCAACATGAAAAACCCCACATAAACATCAAAACGAACCTTAATTCTTACAAAGGAACAAGATTTGATGCTTCTATTGCCTTCTAATGCTTGAAATCGATCCAATCCGAGGTTTCTTTGCTTGCTTTGGTCGAATTTCGTGAGGGAAGGGGTATGGGGATGAAGTCGCGGCCGAATGCGGGTGGGGATTAGGGTTGGCATTTTGTTTTAATTAATTTACAATAATTACCCTTTAACCCTTGCATTTGTATTTTTTTTATAAAGATTAAGCTTTAAACTCTTATTAAAAGTGTTTCTAACTAGATTAATAAAAATATAGACTAATAATAATAATTACATGTTTTATCTTTACTGAACACAAAACATACGAATTAATACCACGTTTCCACGTTACGCGATAAAATTCACCGTTAACATTTAAATCGCGTAAACACATAAGCATAACACAACAATTGGTAACTTAAAATTACTGGATGTCACACCATTCCCGGGACGCTTACAACTGGCAATTTATCGCACACAAAACGTATAATTACATTAATTTAAATAAAACATTGCAGCGGAAACATTAAAAACAACATTTCATTTTATCATAAATGCTTTTGCAAATTAATACAACATTTGTTACAAAACATCGTTTGCTCGCATTACAATGCAAAAACATTATACAAGGGAATGCCATCCAAAAATGAGCCAAGTAGCCGCCATGTGCCATGCTCAGCAATAATTACCTGCCAACTTGAAAATGCATAAAAATCAGCGTTGCTGAGTGAGTTCTAGTTTTAAAATAAAATATACTTTACTTTCGTTAAAACCGTTCTTTTCTTTCTTACATGATCACACATCATAAATACATCAAGGTAATAATTATTATCTTCATCATCGTTCGTTTCGTACATTTCGCACGTTTCGCAAATTTCATACTTATCACACTTTCCGTACATTTATTATCTTTTCACTTCTATCTAGGTCCTCTCATATGCTTAATCCCCGTCTTTGAGCACAAAGCCATAATATCTAGGGTTAAGCGACAAGGACCACATATCGCACGTATCGCAGGTATGGAGTAGTCACATAGACTAATTATCCCTGTTTGTGAACCCTTAAGGGTTCGTAAAGATCGCACACTGTAAACACACAGTTGAGCTAACAACTCTCAATGATTTGTGATCCTCCTTTCATATTCTTGCAAGACTTTTCATTCATTCATTATGTTCCACTTTCATTATCATAGATCTTTCACTTCCTTAAGATAATACTATATGTTCATCATAACAATCACACCACGTAAAGTCATGTCATCATACATAATAAGGAACATAACATACAATCATACATAATAATCATACATCATTAATCACACATCATCATGCATAAGCATCATTCATACATCATCATCATACATCGCCCATCACATCATCTATGACCTCAAAAGTCAACTTACTTAGCCTGGGAACCTCCCAAGTCAACACCTACACTTATGTCTTTCCCTTAAATATTAGAAAATATACTAAGTCTTTCAGGCGCATGATCCCTATTTCCGTGTATGAAGAACACTTAGGCGTATGGAGAATTTCCAGATGTATGAGCACTATAGGGCGTACGAACCCTCAGTCGCATGACTATCAGGCGCATGACCTTCAGTCACATGACTTTCAGGCACATGACCTTCAGTCGCATGACTTTCAGGAGCATGGCCTTCAGTCTCATGACTTTCAGGCGCATGGCCTTCAGTCGCATAACTTTCAGGCGCACGACCTTCAGTCGCATGACTTTCCGGCACACGACCTTCAGTCACATGACTTTCCGGCGTATGACCTTTAGTCGCATGACTTCCGGTCACATGAATTCCGGTCGCATGACTTCCGGTCGCATGACCTTCAGTTGCATGACATTCAGTCGGATGACCTTCAGTCGCATGAGGAAATTTCTAGGCACATGAGCCCTAACTGGGCGTAGAAGCAGCCTCATTCGTACTTAAACAACATATTGCAGTGCCCAAACCTTCTTTAACTTGTTCAAAGCTTATACCATCCATCCTAAGTCTTAAAAACCCATATGCATCATCATCAAACATTACCTGCCCAAATCCGAACCCCACCCGAATCGCACACAACACATACATACGGGTACACACCCAAACCTAACGAAAACAATTTCATATGCATTTCCAGCCCAAAATCTATTAAAGCATGTAAAATAGGGGGTTCTAGAACTCATCTTAGCAGCCTCTTCGGGTAAGACTTCTATTGGATCAAGAAGAAGGCTAATGCAACCAAAACTAAGTCACTTAGATAATTTTGGTACTGAATGCATAGGCTCCCGAAGCTTAGCATGGAACTTCCAAAGGTTGTAGAGTCCTTCTGAAGACAAAGTGAAAGATCAACTTCCAAAGACCGAACTCTACTTCCAAAGTCAAGTGTATACTTTCGAAGTTCAAGCCTTAGAAGAATAAACTGAAGACCACTTCCGAAGTATGATGAAAAGAAGAAGTCTCCAAGTCTTGGAAGAAGCAGTCTCTTCCGAAGTATAAGTGGCTTCAGAAGTACTTACTCTTCCGAAGCCATTTAACCTTCGAAAGACACTGCTATGACCAGTGGACACAAGTATGGTCTCTGACACTCCACTGCAGACCTCTGATACTGTATGGCTTCTTCCTAAAGAGCCATGTAGTTGACCATACTTATTACACTCTTCACCTTTTCATGATAGTACATGTTACCAACTTTAGTTAGTGACAAAAGGTAAGTCAAGGACATGTCCTGACTACCAAATCTCAGATAAGACTTTATTCGGGATACATTAAACTTTAGTCTTGTAGTATAGACTTTAGCTATAGGATCCCAGCTGGTATCAAAGTATATCTGGCTGTAGGTAGTATTATATATAGGTTATCTTTGTAACTCATTGTAACAACAACAACTGCTTGTAAGAGTCTTGCATTTTGAGTTGAGAAGCAATATATAAAAGTACCTTGAAAATTACCTCCTGTGTTCTTTCTACCTTTCTATATTGTGATCAACTCTTACTGATTCTATCTTAACCCGAGTGTTGTTCTAGGTGAGTTTCAGACAAAAACATAAGTGTTTAGTGACAAACATCGATCCAGCAATTGGTATCAGAGCATCTCAAGCTCTTGATTGCGTGATCTAACCATCCAAATCAACTTGTTTTTCACTCCTCCCTACAAGCCACTCTAATGGCCCTTAACAAATCCGAGGTAGAGATGGGAACAATGACAAAGGCTCCCATCATTACACTTGAAAATTTCAGGTCTTGGAGCAGGAGAATGGAAGGCTTCATCAGATATTAAAATAGCAGGATGTGGAACTCCATTGTTAATGGCCCGTATAAGCATAAGGTGGCATCACCTGGTGGAAATGGTGCCATGATAGAAAAGGCTGTAGAGGATTACTCTGATGAAGACAAAAAGAAGACGGACATTGACAGCAATGTTATGACCATTCTCATGACTACAATACTGAACTCCATTATGGTGGGATTCTAGCATTGCACGACTACCAAATAATTGTTTGATGTGCTTGCTTAGATGTACTCAAGCTCCAATGACACAAAGAAAGACTCATTGAAGCAGCAGTTCGAGAACTTCACTCATATTGCTGGAGAGACCCTCAGCCAGCAGTACTCAGGTACATGGATCTAATCTCTTCTCTTCAATCTGTGAAGATCACTCCCGAGCTCAGAGATCTTACTAAAAAGTTCATGAGTGCACTTCCAAAGAGTGGACATTTTACTATGTCTCTATCAACAGGATAGAGAACTCGAATACTCTCACCATGACTGAACTCTACGGCATCCTTGATGGATATCACCTAGAGATGGAGAGTAAGAAGGGCCACCAAACAAGCAGACCCATGAGTCTTCCTGCTAGCAACGCTTTAATGGTTGTTGAAGGCTCATTACCCCCACAACCTCAGCATTTCCTGACTTATCAGCAGCGATCCTGCTCTTCTAGACCTTACATCACTTTTCCTGAGACTCCAAGGTCTCAACACGCTAAACACAACTCCTTTCAGGAAAGTTGTGCCTTTGTCTCAAGAAGTGGACACTCTGGTGATTTTCAATACTTCTTTGATGATCTTGAATGTTTCAGTCCAGATGATGTAGAGTACGTGGACATTGTCGAACAAATGGCTCTATTAACTTACAGAGCGAAGAAGTTCTTCAAGATAACTAGAAGGCACTTCCCTCAAAACCCAACTACCAGCAAGTTCGGGTTTGACAAGACCAAGGAAAAGTGTTACAACTGTAACCAACTGGGTCACTTTGCAAGGGAATGCAAGGCTCCTAAGACCAATTCGGGAACCCCACAGGCCTCCACACACCCCTCAACCTCAAACCCCGCTGAGAAGTCAACTGAAATAGCTGCAATGGCTCAAGAAGTTGACTGGAGCTTCATGGTACTGGATATGACTCCTACTCAACCTCTTATGGCCGAAACAGATGATGCCCAGGTAAATGAACATCTCTGCACTCCAGCCTGTATAGATAAAGTTAAACTCTATCAGAATTACAATATGGAAATCAGATCTGATATTGAGTCATTAAATATCTTAAAATATGCTTTTAAAAGAGCTAAATCTGACTATCAAAAGAAAATTGAGGAGTTGGAGGAAACTGTATCTCTTTTAAAACATGAACACACCAACTACAACACTCAAATCAAAGATCTGATATCCAAATTGTCTGAGGCTCAAGCCCAGCTTGTCACTGATGAGGCTCAAGCCAAGAAGCATGCCATCTCTGAGCAAAATTTCCAAGCTATTCTTGCATCATCCTCTCATTCCAAACTTTGTTATCAGAACAAAGGAGGGTTGGGAACCAATGAAATTGCTCCACCACACTCCTATGAGTCTATTAGACAGCCTAGATGTGGTATTGAAGAGTAAGAGGTTCCAACGGTTGACCCTTCATCACCAGAGTTGAAGGATGAAGCAACAATAGTGGTCACCACAGGGAAGGAACAAGTAGATGTACCCATCTCCTCCTGTGAAGAACAAATCCTAACCACTAAGGCCAGAAGAAGCAGAGCTAAAGCTGCTAGGAGAACTACCAAGAAGGTGGCCGAGTCCAAGCTAAAGATTGACCCCAAGCAGAAGGGTGTCTTTATCTCAGCTGGATTCCAAGTGTTAGGTACTTCTGATTCAGGAAAGGAGTGTAATACCAACACTTCTGTCCTGCCAAAGGATCAGAAGTTGAAGGGAAAAGTTGCTGATGAAGAAAAGAAGCCCAAGAAACAGCAACCCTCACATTCCCAAAGAGCTAACATTGCATGCATAATGTGTGGTCTATAAAACCACATGGCAAAAGATTATTACTACAATCCCACAAGCACACATTATGCAAATAATGTTAGGAAAGAAGAAGTCAAGGAAGGTTTCACATTCGGATGTTTTTAAATGGTTCAAGTGATGAAAAAGGGAAAGCTAGTCTCGGAAGCCAGGTTGCTTTTGGAAGAAGCTCTTTCTTCCGAAGGGAAAATGGCTTCGGAAGCAACAGCTACTAGGTTTGAAAGAACAAGAAAGTTCCCTTGAAACCTTCCTAAAAGAAGACTGCTTCGGAAGAAAAGGTGGTGAAGACTTCTTTCGAAAAGAAAGAAGCTTCGGAAGATAACCATGCTGCTAAAGCTTCAACAAGCTCATCCTCCAAGATCCACCAAAGGATGGACTGGAAGATCAAGGAAGATGTTGCAGCCCAAACCTCTTCTTCAAAGACCTCTATTGAACCCCCATGCATAACATTTGATTTAATTATGTCATTATCTTTAGAAGAACCCAAGACCAGCAAGGTTTGGGCTTCCAAACAAAACTAAAATCTCATCTTATGTGCAGAGACATCCATATGACAAGAACAACAATATTTGGATTGTAGATAGTGGATGCTCTAGGCACATGACAGGGAACAGATCTCTTCTTGAACAATTTCAGAACTATTGTCCAATTTGGAGGTGAGGCCGGAGGATATATTTCTGGCAGAGGGAGCATATCCAATGGTAAATTAAAGGTTGACAAAGTTCACTTTGTCAAACAGCTTGAACACAATCTGTTAAGTGTTTCTCAATTCTGTGATCAAAAGCAACAAATGCTTTTTACAGAACATGAGTACATTATCCTCAAACCTGGGATGACAATTCCTCCAGAATTGGTGCTTCTTAGATGTCCCAGAAAGGGGATATGTACAAGCAGGATATGAACAATGCTTCCCCAATGGGAGAAGTATCATGCTTTCTTTCCAAAGCTGATAGTGATGAGTCAACATTATGGCATAAACATATGTGTCATGTAAATTTTAAGGCAATGAATAAATTGGCTAAAAATAACTTGGTACACGGTTTGCCTAATTTTTTCTGCAAAGATAACTGTGTTGCATGCCAGAAAGGGAAACAACACATGACATCTCATAAATCCAAATGTGTTAACTCTATCACCACTCCATTACACTTATTGCAAATGGATCTTTTTGGTCCCACAAGTATAATGAGCATTGGAAGGAAATCATATTGCCTTGTGATAGTTGATGATTTTACAAGATTCACATGGGTATTATTTTTAAGAACTAAAGATGAAACTACTGATACACTAAAATCTTTTATTCTTAAAATAGAAAATCAAATTGATCACAAGGTTAAAATCATTAGAAGTGATCAAGGGACTGAGTTTAAGAACTTCGTTCTTGACTCATTCTATAACTCAAAAGGGATTGCCAGACAATATATTGCTCCCAGAACTCCTCAACAAAATGGTGTTGCTAAGAGGAAATACAGGACACTTATTGAGGCTGCTCAAACTATGTTAGCTGATTCAAAACTACCTCTAACATTCTGGGCATAGGCAGTGAGCACTGCATGCTATGTGCAGAACAGAGTTCTTGTAGTTAAGCCCCGTGGAAAAACCCCTTATGAGCTATGGAACAAGAGGCCACCGTTCATTGGCTTTCTAAGGTCCGTTGGCAGCAGGTGTACCATACTTAACACAAAAGACAATTTAGCAAAGCTTGCTGAAAAGTCGGATGATGCTATCTTTGTTGGATATTCTTCAAACTCCAAAGCTTACAAAGTATATAACATTAAGAATTAACAATTTGAGGAGTCATCCAATATAGTTGTTAATAAGCACACTCCTTGTGTTAGGGGGAATGGCTCTGATCATATCTTTGATTTAGAATTGTTTCCAAACTATTCAAAACCATCATATGAGAATGTTTCAGTTTGAACAGGTGCTTAAAATGATGCTGATGATGCTGCTGATGATCAATGTTTGAGCTTCCAAGACCTAGTCTAAATTCTCCAAGAGGTGTAACAAACGAAGTCTCCATAACTCACAGATCTGATAGCTTGACTATATCAAGGAATTGTGAAGCTTCTTCAAGTGAATCACTCATTGAGCCTCAAAACTCATTAGGTGGTCCACCATAACACCAGGCTGAAGGAAGTAGTGTTTTGAAGGGACAGGAAACTGTTAACACCACTTCACAGCCAACCATTGATGATGTTTCTCACTCATTCAATCAGTCCTCATTGAATGATTTTGAAACAACAGCAGGACAAAGTGTTCTAGTTCTTGAGCAGAATATGTCCAACCTGGATCTATCTCTGCAACTAGAAGTAATTCCTCACCTTAGGATTCATAACACTCATCCTGCTGAGAACATCATAGGGGATGTCACTAAGGGTGTGAGAACAAGAGGACAGACTCATCATGGGAATGTCTGCTTGTACTCATGCTTTCTATCCTAGATAGAACCCAAGAAGGTAAAAGACACCTTAAAAGATAGTAGCTGGCTTGAATCGATGCAAGAGGAGCTCCTTCAATTCAAGAGACAGAAGGTATGGAACCTATGTCCACTACCATCTGGTCAAGTACCAATAGGCACTAAATGGGTTTTCAGAAACAAGAGAGATGATAGAGGCTTCATCATCAAGAACAAAGCAAGACTTGTAGTTCAAGGATACACACAAGAGGAAGGAATTGACTATACTGATGTATTTGCACCAGTTGCAAGAGTTGAGGCAGTTAGGTTCTTCCTTGCTTATGTTGCATCCAAGGACTTCACTGTCTATCAACTTGATATCAAGTGTGCATTTCTATATGGGGATATAGATAGGGAAGTCTATGTATGCCAACCTCCAGGATTTGAAGACCCACAACACCCCAACTATGTGTGCAAATTGGATAAATCTCTATATGGGTTGCACCAAGCACCTAGGCTGTGGTACGAGACATTGTCTCGGTTTCTTCTGAAGAACGGCTACACTGGATGTACCATTGACAAGACTCTCTTCATCAGAAAGTCTGGAAAGGACATCTTGCTCGTTCAAGTCTATGTTGATGACATCATATTTGGTTCTTCAAATGACCAGACATGTAAGGACTTTGAGAGCATTATGAAGAAGAAGTTTGAGATGAGTTCCATGGAAAAAATAGACTTTTTCCTTGGAATCAGGTGAAGTAACTGAAGGAAGGGTTCTTCATTAATCAATCTAAGTATGTCTCAGACATCTTAGAAAGCTTTGAAATGAAGGATTGCAAGCCTGCAAAGACACCCATTCCCAGAAACCCTAATCTTTGTCCTGACCTTGAAGGGGAGGATACTGATCAACATCAGTATAGGGAAATTATTGGTTCTCTGATGTATCTTACTGCTAGTAGACCTGATATCATGTTTGCTACTTGCATTTGGGCAAGATATCAGGCTGCTCCAAAGGTGTCTCACTTACCGGCTGTTAAGAGAATCCTCAGATACCTCAAAGGAGCACCTAAACTAGGTCTTTGGTATCCCAGAAACAAGGATTTTAATCTTTATGGATACTCTGACAGTGACTATGGCGGCTGCAATATTGACAAGAAATCAACATCAAGGGGATGTCAATTTCTTGGTGGAAGGATCATCTCATGGCAATGCAAGAAACAATCCTATCTATCTACATCAACTGCTGAAGCTGAATACATTGCTGCTGCTAGCTGCTGTGCTTAATTGCTATGGATTCAGAATTAGATGTTAGACTATGGATTCAACTTTATGAGTACTCCCATCCATATTGACAACAATAGTGCTATCTCCATTACTGAAAATCCGGTGAAGCACTCCAAGACAAAGCATATTGACATCAGGTATCATTTCATTAAAGATATTCATGAGAAAAAACTGATTAAACTAATCAAAGTTGACTCAAATGAACAATATGCTGATTTGTTCACCAAAGATTTTGATGAGCAAAGATTTGAGTATCTCATAACAGCTATTAGGATGATAAACATTGATTAGATCACCTCTTTTGAAACCTTTTAATGTGTAATGTCTTCTCTCAATACAATTTAAGCCATGTTACAATAGATCTTTCTGAAAATTTTCTAAGTGTAAATTTCTTCCGAAGAGAAATTAACCCTCAGAAGTTATTTTTATATCTTCCGAAACATAATTTCTCAAAGGACAATTTTTCTTCTCGGACAAACTTTTGGTCTCGGAAGAAGCGATTGATTACATATCAGATCTACTTCCGAGGTTTACAAATTCTCCATTCGGAAAGCAACTCTAACCTTCGGAAGCAAAGTTTTTGCTTCGGAAGTAAGATTTGCCTTCGGAAGACAAATTACCTTTGGAAATGTTTTAGATTAGGAAAATAGATTCTACTGTGTAACGTAAATCTCTTGGGCCCCACACTGTAAAAAGCAAATATTTTATTAATGATGTTGGATTATTTAACTGATTTTAACCTTATCGCCACTGTTTCTTTCATCCACTAAACCATCACATCACCTTATCCTAACCCCCATTACCGCCTTCCCACCCTCTTTTAAATAATCTCGACTGTTCACTCTAATCTTCTTACTTGCAATTTTTACTACCCTAGATATTTTCTCCTCTGTAACTTTACCCAAGCTCAAAATCATCAACATTCACCTTTCTCCAAATGGCACTTAACCCTCAGCACAACCAGGTCACACTCCTTGATTCTTCAAGGATGCCGACTTCTCTGAAATCATCTCCTTTCTCACCCAATCACCTTACTACATTGCTTTTACCGTTAACCCCACTATTTACTCCAATCACATGGCCGGATTTTGGGGAAATGGTCAAGCCGAAACCCCAAATGGGATTCGAGTACTAAGGTCTAGCATTTGTTGACAGGAGTTGATCATTACTGAATAACTCATCAGGGAGCATCTAGAGCTTCATGATGAAGGAGCCCCTACTGAGTTCCCGAAGGCAGACTTGGACATCACCTACATCCTTATGGGATATGATAGCGACATCAGTAGGTCAACGGTATACAAATTCAACTTCTCTTTCAATTGGAAGTTTCTCCTGCATGTTGTTCTCCACTGCTTGTCCAACAAGTCCGGCGGATAGGATCAAATCCCATATGAACTAGGATGCTTAGTTCATGGATTGGTGAGAGGCCTACGCTTCAACTACTCACGATTTGTGTTCACCAATCTGATTGGAAATCTACAAAGGGAGACATTCTATATGTATCCTAGATTCATACAACACATCATCAACTGTGAGTTGGACTAGAGCATGCTTGTTTGTGCAGCTGCTCTGATTGTCCCCCACATGCGGCCTACCATCTTCAAGACATTGAAGAAGGTATCCACCAATTTCACTGGAAGGTACACCACTCTGCTTCCAGGTATGATTGAGCGCATAGCTCCTGGTGACATCCCTGTTCATCCCACAGGTGATGAACCCACACCAGCAACCACCACCACAATGCCAACACTGCCTTCTCCACCCATCACCATCACATATCAAAGACACCCCAAACAATCCCTTGTTTAATCTACTCTGATTGAACAAGCCCCTCCTGTTCAATCCAAAAAGACTAGAGTGGAAACATGGGCTCCCACTCAGTCTGAGGTCTCTCCATCCTTCTCTTTTGACCTCAATATGGGTTTTGAGTCTCCTCAATCTCAAACCCAGGGGCCCGACACCCAAACCAGCAGCCGTCTGAATGAGTATCTACACTCTTCAGAAAGCCAACAAGGGCAACCCCACAAAGGCTCAATGCCTGTAGACATGATCAAGTCCCGGGTCAGTAGGCTTAACCTCCCTATCTTTTACTGACCTTCTCTTCAAAACTAATAAAGAGATAACATCTCTCCATGGCAATGAAGTTGATCTATAACACCCTCTTCAAGAGCAATAGAGCCCGGAGAAATCCCTTATCTCTAGCCCCCATCAGCAATCAATTACTGAGGTGAGTCCCACTGATGTGGAGGGGACTCATGCATATTCAGTGCCCCTACAAAAGGTGCTTCAATGGACATTGTGGACAGTGGTAACATATCTCAGATTGAATCTACAGCAACCGAGCACTTTCATGACTCTGAAAAAGACATCATTGCGCACGGGAAACCATGGTGCCAAGAAACTGACGGGTTTGCTAGAACACAAAATCCATGTTTAACCATTTAAACTTTCAGAAAACGCAGTGGATATGTAGCTTTTAAAACCGATTTTAAAGCTGAAAATTTCATGTTCTTAGTTATTTTTTAAGATGGAAACAAACCCAAATCAAAAAGGATCATTTATGTGAATGAACAAGCTATGAACATAATGAAATGCACATAAAATCACAGCTATATAAAGCTGTGATTAACTACCTTTCTGCAGCTGAAATGTCGACCAAGATGGAGGTGTTAGATGCACCAAAAAGACCAAGACTTCAAGAGAAGAAGCCCTCAAGTGTCTACCCCAAGCCCTTGCAAAGCACCTTCTTGTTAGGAAGAAACACCACCAAAACCTTCAAAACCCACAAAGGAAAGCTGCTAGAATCGTGTTTGTTGGGAGAGAAGAGAGAGTTTTTGGCTGGTTTGCATGTGTGTGAGTGTGTTGAGAAAAATGAAGACCAAAAAACATTATGATGTGTGTTAGTCTTTCAAAATAAAAGAACCAATGATATGTTAGGGGGGTGGCCGAAATTTTAAGTTAAAAAGGGTTTCCCCCCTTTAAATTTTATCACACAATCATACATTAAATGGTCTTTTAACTAGACATGCAATTAACCATTTAATTGCATGTACAAGTTATATAACTTACACAATTAACCATTTAACTAGTTATAATTTCTCATTATTATTTGATGTCATCTAACTAATTTAAATGACATTTCAAATAATATTATTGAACAAAATATCCTAATAAGTTGTTACCTCTCATATGCAACTTATTTAGAAAACCCATTTTCTAAATTGGTGTAAATATTTAATTGCATGATCATATCATTAATTAAATATTAATTGGTGTTTGCTAAGCTTGTTATTGGGTATAACCCGACTTGGATCATAACGTACTAACCGCATCAATGTTCTACGTGTCTTGGGCATATAGAATCCTACAATCTCCCACTTGCACCAGATTTGTAGAGGATTGATGCAAGCAGTAAATACCGCCTAACAACGGTTCACTACCCTTAATACGCATGACTTATAGCCATTCAATAACATCATTCCATTCAAGTATCCTACTTGAAATGATTTAGGTGAATCAATCATCTATCCTTTTGTCACAGATGTCATGTTAAATCCAAGAACACAGAATGATCATTCTTGTTGATTTAACTTGTCAGGCCTTAGACATCTAACTCTCAACGAATAAGAGGAACAAATTCCATCTTGAATACATACGTTTCTCACAAACACCTCGTGTTATATCTGAACATACCCTTATGTACTGTCCATTATTTCAGGACAATGAAGAATTAGCTCAAGGTATAATACTTAGTGAATATCAAAACTCAATATGTATCTCAGGTCGGAGGATACCAAATGATATTCTCCTTTACTCAAATTTACTTATGATCAATCATTAAGATTCCATGTAGTAAAATTGAGATGCGGGTTAGTCCAATATTTGTGTCCCACAAATATCTACGAACTTTGGTAGCAACCCATTGCTCTATATTCATCCTTATGAATATCAACCAATCCAAGTTCATAATAATCTTACTCTCACACTTGTTCCCACAAGTATGAGCGACTACGGACATTTTAGAGTAAACATTTTACTCATGGATAAAACATGCTAAATAGGAACATTAATTGAAACACTATAACAAATAATTTTATTCAAATAATATAGAGTTCCACATCCAAATACAAAATTTACAGATCAAATCCAATCACTAGAATATCGAAGTCCCATGGCACAAGTATGACCTTCATGCTTTGCCTTTTCAAGGAGCTTCGTGAGAGGATCCGCAATGTTTTGATCCGTGTGAACTTTGCGAATACATATTTTTTCCCTTTTCAACTTCATCTCGTATGTAGTTGAATCTCCGCTCAATGTGCCTAGTCTTTTGATGAGCACGAGGTTCCTTGATTTGAGCAATCACACCCTCGTTGTCACAAAAGATCTCTAGGGGTTCCTGAATGGAAGGGACAACCCCTAGATCGGCAATGAATTTCTTCAACCATGCAGCTTCTTGAGCTGCCAATGAGGCGGCGACGTATTCTGATTCTGTAGTTGATAGAGCCACCACATCCTGCTTGGAGCTCTTCCAAGAGACAGCTCCTCCATTCAGAAAGAAAATGTATCCGATTGTGACCGTGAATCGTCACGATGGTTGGAAACTCGCATCCGTGTAACCTTTTACAACGAGCTCTCATCACCAGATCCATAGATCAGGAACATATCTCTTTTTTCCTTAGGTACTTAAGTATGTTCTTAACAGCCATCAATGACTGTTTCCAGGATTTTGCTGGTAACGGCTTGTCATGCTCAAGGCGCATGACAGGTCCGGTCGAGTGCATATCATTGCATACATGATGGATCCAATAGCAGATGCATATGGGATTGCCTTCATTTTATCTTGCTCATCCTTTGAGCTTGGACATTGAGTCGTACTCAATATCGTTCCTCTTTGAATAGGTACGGTACCTTTCTTAGAGTTTTCATGTTGAACCTTTTCAAGATCTTATCAATGTATGCACTTTGATTCAAACCAATCAACCGCCTTGATCTATCCCTATAGATCTTATTCCAGAATGTAGGCGGCTTCACCAAGATCCTTAATGGAAAAACAACTTCCAAGCCAGGTTTTTACACCTTCCAGGGTTGGAATGTCATTTCCAAATAGTAGTATGTCATCAACATACAATATAGGAAAGTTATTGTGCTCCCACTAGCCTTCTTATACACACAAGCCTCATCAGCATTTTTTATGAAGCCAAATTTCTTTACTTCCTCATCAAAACGGTGATTCTAGCTTCTCGATGCTTGTTTCAATCCATAGATTGATTTCTTTAACTTGCATACTTTATTAGGATGTATTGGATCGATAAAACCTTCAGGCTGAACCATATAGACATCTTCCTCAAGATATCCATTTAGGAAAGCGGTTTTGACATCCATTTGCCAAATCTCATAATCATAATGAGCAGCTATGGCAAAAAATATCCTTATAGACTTTAGCATCGCAACAGGTGAGAAGGTTCATCATAATCAACCCCTTGAGTTTGAGTGAAACCCTTTTCTACAAGACTAGCTTTATAAGTATCCAAGTTTCCATGCATATCGGTTTTCTTCTTGAAAACCCACTTACTTCCTAACTACCTTGGAATTAAGGGGTGGTACAACAAGTTCCCAAACTTGATTGTCATACATGGATTGCATCTCAACGTTCATGGCTTCAAGCCATTTGTCACAATCCGATTGGACACTGCATCATGGTATGTGGTTGGTTCATCTGAATCTACCACATAGCATCCATCCACGAAAAATCCGTATCTTTCAGGTGGATTACTAATTCTACCACTTCTGCAAACGTCTTGTGTGTATTGATCAACCCCTTGATCATCCTCAACATCCTTATGTTGAGTGCTAGTTTCAACCAAACGTGCATTGGGTTGTGGTTCTTGATCCTCTTCAAGGTCCACTGTTCGACTGCCAGCTCCTTTCATAAGGAAATTTGCTTCTAAGAACTCACCCTTTCTGGCAACAAACACCTTTTGTTCCAGCGGATCATAGAAATAATATCCCATAGAATCTCTAGGATATCCAACAAAGATACACTTGGTGGATCGGACTTCTAACATGTTTGGGGTGGGAGTCTTAACATAAGCCTCACAACCCCAGACCTTAAGTATGATAGGGATGGAAACCTTCCATGCCATATCTCAAAAGGTGTCCTTTCCACTTTTTGGTTGGGGCCATATTTAGAATACGGGCCGCGGAGAGCAGAGCGAAACCCAAAATGATAGAGGTAATGAGCTTCTAGCCATCATAGATCGGACCATATCTAATAAGGTTCGATCCTCCTCTCAGACACACCATTATGTTGTGGTGTTCAAGGTGGAGTGAGTTGTGAGACAATCCCACAACTCCTAAGATGATCTTGAAAGGCATCACTTAGGTATTTACCTCCTCTATCGGTACGGAACTTTAATTGACTTGTTGAGTTTGTTCTACTTCATTCTTGAAGATTTTGAACATTTCAAAAGCTTCATCTTTGTGCCTTAATAAGTACACATACCCATAGCGACTATATCGTCGGTAAAGGTAATGAAGTATCTTCACCATTCCTAGTCATGGCTTAAAAGGACCACATACATCCGAATGTATGATTCCTAATAAATCTTTTGCCCTTTCGTTAGTTCCACTAAAAGGTGTCTTAGTCATCTTTCCTTGAAAACAAGATTCACAAACATCAAATGAATCACATTCATTTGTTTTTAAAAGACCATTCTTTTGAAGTGTTTGTAAACGTTTCTTGTTTATATGGCCAAGACGACAATGCCAAAGATAGGTATCACTCAAGTCCAACTTGAGTTTCTTGGTGTTAGTTTGGTACAATGAGCTATTTAAAGTATTTTCATGAACCAATTCATAAATACCATTAATGGGAATAGCTTAAAATAGAACATACCATTAAAAGAAACATGAATATCTTTTTCAACAAATGATAATACATATCCAATTGTTTTAACAGGGCTACAGAGATAATATTCCTAGTCAAACTAGGAGCATACAAAACATTGTTCAAAATTACTTCCAAACCATTTGGAAGTTTCAAGATGTAGTCACCACGGGCTTCAACTTGAACTTTAGCCCCATTGCCCATGTAGAGGCTTACATCCCCTTTCTTGAAGTCACTACTTCTTTTGAACCCCTGTAACAAATTGCAAATGTGAGTTCCACATCCGGTATCTAATACCATGTGTGTTAAAGGATATCATGTTTAAATCAATATGAATCATGTATATTGTACCTGAGGTCTGCCTGGCATCCCTCTTTGCTTTCAACTCTTGGAGATGGACAGGACAATTCCTTGCCCAATGTCCAATCTCCCCACACTTGAAGCATGGGTCGTTAGTAGCAACCTTTTTCCTTTTCTCTTGTGGTTTGGGTGGCACCCTTGCCACCCCTTTCCCTTTTCCCCAAGCGGGTCCCTTACCCTTGGCAACCTTTGCCTTGGGTGCGGGACGAGGCCTTTTATTGTTCCAACCATCATTAATGGTGAGAACGGGTAAAACCTTTTACCCATGGCCGCCTCGGCCGTTTTGAGCATTGAGTGAAGCTCACCAATGCTTTTGTCCCAAGCATTCATGTTGTAGTTCAACACGAATGTCTCAAACCTCTTGGTAAGGCCATTTAGGATCAAATCCGTGGCCAATTCCTTCGAGACGGGACAATTAAGCCTCTCGAGGCGGTCAATGTGACTTTTCATCTTAAGTACATAAGATGAAACAGATTGGTTGTCGTCCATACGACATGCATGGAGTGCTCGAACCGTTTCGAAGCGCTCAACCCTTGCTTGCTATTGGAACGTTTCCTTCAGTTGGGTTATCATGTTGTAAGCTCCGTGGTGTTCATACTCCTTTTGGAGATCTGGAGTCATGCTCTCTAGCATGAGACAAGACACTTGGACGGAGTCCACAGTGTACTTCAGCCAATCGTTGTAGGCCTCCTCATCATCCTCGCTAGGTTGATCGGGGATAGGGTCGTCTAAAACATACGATCTTCTCTTGCTTGAGAACGATTCTCAAGTTTCGATACCAATCGATGAAGTTGTTATGATTTAGACGTTCCTTTTGGAGGATCGCTCGTAGAGATTGGTTGGACGCGGATGAGTTATCGGAATTCTCATTATTTGAGGCCATCTACAAAATTTAACAAAGTTTTATTTTATTTGCGATTTGTATTGTAATTTTAATAATAAATGCCTTTTAATGTCTTTTCATATTAAAATCTAGAACCCAACATTACATTTAAATTGTGGTTAGGTGACCTTTATCCCACGTTTTAAATTAATAAGGTGGTCAACGTTTGACGATTGCAACCATTTGCAACTTCTAGAAATATGGGATCGACTTGAAACATCATATGTAAAGTCGGCATGTTAATCCCATCAACACCATTTGGAAACCACATCTTAGGTGATCCATTTGACATGATTTGCAAATCAAGACACCCTACTTACACCCACGTGTGAGTTTGCCAAAACAAGTGGTTAGGTGACCTTTATCCCACAAATAAGGCATTCTCACCTTGAATCACGAGTTCCCTCAAAGTGGTTAGGTGACGTTTATCCCACTAAGAGTTCTCAAGTGACTCAAGTGTTGTGTAAAAGGACGGTGTTGATCTTGTTAAAGAATATTTAGAGGTTACATAATATTAGTTTAGAAAACTCTATGTACTTGTTTTGCATGCAATCAAATACAAGGTACCCTATGGTCCTTTGATTAAACCAATTTTAATTTTTAAAATCATTAAACCATTTTATAACTTGATATAAACTTTTAGAACCATCAATTTTCAGCTTGTTAAGTTGATAGTGAGTTTGTTATGTATGTCAAAACATCAACCATTCAAACAAACACAAACATTTAAACAAGCATAAACATTAACAATCATATGTGCATAACCATAGCCTTATGTTGACAACACTTGTTTGCCATCACAAGTGTTGTCATTTGGTCTTTTCTAAGGTTACAACAAGAGAACACATAGAAAGCTTCCAAAGCCTCCCACTTGAAACCGCATCCAAAATGCTCCATGTTTCTTTAGTGTCTTCCTTTGTGCTTCCAAGGCATATGTCTTCATATTACAAGATATAAGGTCCTAATACATGATATCTAGTAAAATGAAATTACACCTAATCTATTTATTACAACCCAATAATAAATAAAATTACACTTGAAACAATAGATAATACAACCCAATTGAATGAAATACAACCATTACAAACCCCAACAACACAAGGTCAATGGCTAGGTTATGCACTAAAATAAGCATCCATTATATCATCCAAAATATAACTATGAATCCCCTTAAAACCAACGAATTTTCAGCCAACATAAACTGGAAAATTCGGGTTTAGATGTTGTCCAAACAACACAACATATCAACATATATATATCTTTCAAGATTAATCTTAAGCATGTATAATATAATCTTGAAAGTTGGGGATTCAACAAAACAGAAACATAGCAGCCCCAAATCAGCTTATATTTAGATTATTATCATCCTTTAAAACCTATTTTAAAGGACAAAACAACAAGTCATCCACATAACCGGCTCTTGATGCCATTTGACGGGTTTGCTAGAACACAAAATCCATGTTTAACCATTTAAACTTTCAGAAAACGCAGCGATATGTAGCTTTTAAAACCGATTTTAAAGCTGAAAATTTCATGTTCTTAGTTATGTTTTAAGATGGAAAACAAACCCAAATCAAAAAGGATCATTTATGTGAATGAACAAGCTATGAACATAATGAAATGCACATAAAATCACAGCTATATAAGGCTGTGATTAACTACCTTTCTGCAGCTGAAATGTCGACCAAGAATGGAGGTGTTAGATGCACCAAAAACGACCAAGACTTCAAGAGAAGAAGCCCTCAAGTGTCTATACCCCAAGCCCTTGCAAAACACCTTTTTGTTAGGAAGGAACACCACCAAAAACCTTCAAAACCCACAAAGGAAAGCTGCTAGAACCGAGTTTGTTGGGAGAGAAGAGAGTTTTTGGCTGGTTTGCATGTGTTGAGTGTGTTGAGAAAAATGAAGACCCCAAAAACATTTATGATGTGTGTAGTCTTTCAAAATAAAAGAACCAATGATATGTTAAGGGGGGTGGCCGAAATTTTAAGTTAAAAAGGGTTTCCCCCTTTAAATTTTATCACACAATCATACATTAAATGGTCTTTTAACTAGACATGCAATTAACCATTTAATTGCATGTACAAGTTATATAACTTACACAATTAACCATTTAACTTATAAGTTATAATTTCTCATTAATATTTGATGTCATCTAACTAATTTAAATGACATTTCAAATAATATTATTGAACAATATATCCTAATAAGTTGTTCCCTCTCATATGCAACTTATTTAGAAAACCCATTTTCTAAATTGGTGTAAATATTAATTGCATGATCATATCATTAATTAAATATTAATTGGTGTTTGCTAAGCTTGTTATTGGGTATAACCCGACTTGGATCATAACGTACTAACCGCATCAATGTTCTACGTGTCTTGGGCATATAGAATCCTACAGAAACCACATCTGGTGGTGAGGCTGAACATACCAGTATGTTACCTCATCTCCCCGTGATTCTTCAAAAGAAGGTGAGGAAAGCATAAAACTCCTCATCCACGACCTTCTATCTAAAGTCTCAAACCTTGAATCTTTGGTTAGGACTTTAGAAGCAAGGTCCACCACTCAGCAACTTGAGATTGACAATCTCAAGGCCAATCTAGCTTAGAAACAGACAGAGAGGTCTGTCAGGCATGTACCTGTTTAGGTCTCATTGACTTCTTCCTCTAGCTCATCTAGCTCTCAAGATGATACTACCAAAAAGGGGGAGAATGTTCAGAGACAAACACTTGAGGACCCCCAACAGAGCCACACTTCAACTCCAACTTCAACTTCATCTACTCCTATCATTACTGTGTCTGAGCCACCTCAACTCATTCTGCAGATTGACTCAAAGATGCTCAGTGATCTCTATAGACACTTCACCAAGTTTCTGTTAAGATCGTCCATAGATCAGCCGAGTCAAGAGGCTGCAATGCTCTACTTTGAAGCTGAAGAGCTTCAGAGGCTGACTGCACCTTCTACCACTGTGGAAGAAGTTGGTCAACCTAAGGTCCATATGGAACCCAAGATTTATTTCAAAGGGGAAATGGGGACTGATGGCCCACAACTAAAACAGTTGGGACAGAATCTGCATCTCCTCCAACTTCCGAAGCTAAAGTTAAAGCCTCGGAAGAACAAGCTGAATCTTCTAAAGCTAAAATGGAAGCTGCGGATGGGACTGTTTAAGATGTCCAAGGAACTGATCATCACAGATGCAATACTCGAAATGGCATCTAAGGTGAACAGCG
This sequence comes from Flaveria trinervia, assembly GCA_025506515.1. Classification (NCBI taxonomy): domain Eukaryota; kingdom Viridiplantae; phylum Streptophyta; class Magnoliopsida; order Asterales; family Asteraceae; genus Flaveria; species Flaveria trinervia. Next base: position 32,662,244 of record CM046450.1, on the reverse strand, counting down.
AGGACTTTCTTAATCTACCTCCATCTCATACACCATATCCACCTCTCTAACAGTTAGAACCCTCTATCCAAGAATCACCACAGTCAAGCCCTTCAAAAGACAAAGGCAAAAGAAAATTGACTGCGGAAGAGCTTCAGGAAGAGGAGAAGATTGAGAAACTTAAGAAGAAAGGACGACTTTGAACTAAGAAGTTACTAGCTGCTAGTACAAAAGCAGCTGCAACCAATCAGGAGGCTGTCAACAAGAAAAGAAGAGAAGAGATCATTGACCAGCTTATCCAAATAGGAGCTGCCAATGAAGAGACACTCATGCTACCACTAGAGGAGTTGGTGGATCTGGAGAAGGCAACCCGGCTTAAACTTGAAGAAGAAGCCAGGTTGGCCTTGGAGAAAGAAGTAGAAAAATAGAAGGAGGCTAAGCTACAGCTGAGGAGAGACAGGATAAACTTCCTACTCTATAGAGGCTTTAATCTTCAAGAACTTTCTCCACACAATGATGATACGATCCTTTGGCTCTACAACAAAGAGCAGGATCAAATGGAGAAAGAAAGGAAGAAGGCTACAAGAGAAAAAGCAAAGGAGAAAGAAAGGAAGAAGGCTGCAAGAAAGAAGAAGAAAAGACTATCTTCGGGCCCATGGCTTCTTTGGCAGACAAGGGGGTCCCATGTCTGAAAACACACTTCAACGGATTGTCAGTGAAATCAAGGCTCACATCCGGATAGGGAAGAGAAAAGAGATGTACAGAAGGTAAAGGGATGACCTTCACTGTAACCACTCCACCTCAATCTGAACCCTCACCCTTCACCATTAAAACCGAACCTTTCACCCCTGAATCCACACCATTACCCACATCTTCTCTCTCACCGCAACTTCCCAAACTTCCTATCCTTCAACCCAAAACACTCACCAAAACCTCTGAACTTCAACGTACCTAACTACCATCCAAACCATCCCCTCAGGCTTCTCAACATCTCTCTTTTGAGGAGTTTAAGGTAATCAAGACCAAGCTCATCAACTGCACTACTCTGAGCGAAGTCTCATGTGATGAAGATTCTGTCAACATTACTTATGTTGATGGATCCTCTTGTTCTCTCACAAGAGATCAATTTCTTGATTTACCTAGAGGAACACTAGACTAGGCAGCTAGACTTCTAGGCCTCAACTCAAATTCATTAAATGATGAAGAGAAGAAACTTAGAAGGAAACTGGTGACTCTGCTGGACACTAAGAAAGTGGACAAGATTCCCAGTCAGTCTCTTATGCCTAGAAAGAAAATAGTCCAGTGGAGGTTCGATGAACTTCTCACAACTTTGTTGTGGAACGGGAGAATGGCGAAGTCAATAGACTTAATGCAACCTCTCTGCTACACTCCAGTAGGTTTGATATTGTTGAGTTAGTAGAGAAGCCATTCTCCAACCCCTCTAACTCTGAAGTTGCTGCTCTCATCAGAAATCACCTTAGTAGCCTTCACCTAGCCGAGTTAACTGCAAAGGCTAATATTGAAGAAGAGTTGAGATTGAGAAGATAGGAAGACAAGGAAAGACCTCCCACCAAAGGCACTGCCTTTCTACAGATGGTGGAGGGTCTAGTATTGGAACCTATAGTCAGATGGAAATATGATTACAGTTCCCATCAACTAACTCTATTCAGAGGGCAACAACAGAGGGTACATGTTATCCAAGGTGACAGACTGGATTTCCTGTCCACCAAGGATCTGTACAAACTTCTGAGCACCACATCAGGGAAGAACAAGAAGACAGACAAATATTTACTCTCCTTGGTGCTGAAAGTTTTGAGAAGCAGAAACAAGTGAAGTTTTGGTAGCATCAGCCTAGGGGAGTTTGTTGGATCAAGAAGAAGGCTAATGCAACCAAAAATAAGTCACTTAGATAATTTTGGTACTGAATGCAAAGGCTTCCGAAGCTTAGCATGGAACTTCCGAAGGTTGTAGAGTCCTTCCGAAGAGAAAGTGAAAGATCAACTTCTGAAGACAGAACTCTACTTTCGAAGTCAAGTGTATACTTCCGAAGTTTAAGCCTTAGATGAATAAACTGAAGACCACTTCCGAAGTATGATGAAAAGAAGAAGTCTCCAAGCCTTGGAAGAAGCAGTCTCTTCTGAAGTATAAGTGGCTTCGGAAGTACTTACTCTTCCGAAGCCATTTAACCTTCGGAAGACACTACTATGACCAGTGGACACAAGTATGGTCTCTGACACTCTGCTGTAGACCTCTGATACTGTATGGCTTCTTCCTAAAGAGCCATGTAGTTGACCATACTTTATTACACTCTTCACCTTTTCATGATAGTACATGTTAGCAACTTTAGTTGGTGACAAAAGGTAAGTCAAGGACATGTCCTGACTACCAAATCTCAGATAAGACTTTATTCGAGATACCTTAAACTTTAGTCTTGTAGTATAGACTTTAGCTATAGGATCCCAGCTGCTATCAAAGTATATCCGGCTGTAGGTAGTATTATATATGGGTTCTCTTTGTAACTCATTGTAACAACAACAACTGCTTGTAAGAGTCTTGCATTTTGAGTTGAGAAGCAATATATAAAAGTACCTTGAAAATTACCTCCTGTGTTCTTTATACCTTTCTATATTATGATCAACTCTTACTGATTCTGTCTTAACCCGAGTGTTGTTCTAGGTGAGTTTCAGAGAAAAACATAAGTGTTTAGTGACAAACATCGATCCTGCAACTTCCTTCAAACCCATTTGCCTTAAGCTTCACCTCAAAACCCACTTGAATTCGACTTTTTCCCTTGATCTTCAAAACTCCCGTATGGTTTTCTGCCCTTTTTCCCCTTTCTCTTTCTCTAGCCGAATGGAAAGGGAGGATGAGGGGAGAGTGGGCGGCCATGCTCCCTTTACACCCACTCTTCCAAAGTTTTGTCCTTTTTGACACATTTTACCCCTTAACTTGGGTAAAATGCTTCCCCCCCTTTTTTTCTTCACCTTATTCTTCCTTCTTTGGCTTTTAAAAATAATAAAAATCGTTGGGTGTTACAAGTCCACCCCCCTTATATAGGTTTTGTCCCCGAACCTGTCATCCCTCGAAAAAATATGGGTAATGTTGTCTCATCATCTCTTCTTCGTCTTCCACGTAGACTCAAATCCCTTTCTGTGCCTCAATTGTATGCGCACAAGAGGAACCACTTTATTCCTCACCCTCTTCTCTTTACGGTCAATGATCGCCACTGGCTGCTTCACATAATTGAGCCGTTCATCTACCTTAATATCTTCCAGTGGTAAAACCATATCCTCATCTGCTAAACATTTTCTCAGATGAGAAACATGAATGTCGGATGAATTCCATTTAACTAATCTGGTAACTCCAGTTTATTGGCCACCTCTCCTACTCGAGCAATGATTCGGAAAGGCCCTATTTACCTTGGGCTCAACTTGCCCCGCTTTCTGAACCGAATGATACCTTGCCAAGGGGAGACTTTCAACGTAACTCTACCACCCACCTGGAACTCAATCGGTCTACGTCGTTTATAAGCATATGACTTTTGCCTATCTTTAGCTGCCTTCATGAAGGCCTTGATCCTTTCCAGCTTCTCAATCGTAGCCTCAACCACTTCGACGCTGCCTAACTCTTTATGGCCAATATCGCCCCAACACATGGGCATTCTACATCTCCTATCATATAGCATCTTATAAGGAGGCATACCAATCCTGGCATGATAGCTATTGTTATATGAGAACTCAGCTAACGGTAAGTGGTCATCCCAACTTCCTCCAAAATCAATGACGCATGCTCAGAGCATACCTTCCTGCATCTAAATGGTCCTTTCTGACTGACCATCTATCTGAGGATGATAAGTCGTGCTAATATGTAACCTCGTCCCTATCATATGTGGAATTTCTTCCAACATTTAGATGTAAACCGGGTATCACGATCAGACGATAGACACCGGCACACCATGTCGAGTTATGATCTCCTTAATGAATAGATTTGCCAACCTCTCGAACGAATATGTCTCGCAAATCAGTAGGAAGTGGGCACTCTCTTTGTCAAACGATTAACTATCACCCACAATTCATCATAATCTCGCGTAGTGCGGGGCAGATTCGTAATGAAATCCATAGAGATATGCTCCCAATTCCACTCCGGTATATCCAAAGTTTGGATCTTCCCATACGGTATTAGGTGTTTGGCCTTCACTTGTAAACAAGTAAGATATTTACTCACATACTCCACCAAATCACGCTTCATATCCGGCCACCAATAATCTTTCTTCATGTCTTGGTACATCTTCGTAGCACCAGGATGAATAAAGTATCGAGTCTTATGAGATTTATCCATAATCTTCACGCGTAGATCTCCAAAACGAAGAACCACATCCGCCTGAATCGGGTCCTGACACCGAGTGTGTTTTCACCCATCTCGCAACCAGACCTCTCATTCTTTCGGAGTTAAGATGATCTTCTTTCGACGCCTCATCTTGAAACTGCTTAACCTGCTTCATCACATCAAAGGTCATGATCAACTGGTAAGGCTTCACCCGAATCGGCTCGGGTCTCTCCTTTCGACTAAGGGCATCCGCCACCACGTTGGTTTTGCCCGGATGGTAATGAATCCCGCAATCTTAGTCCTTTATGAGCTCCAACCATCTCCTTTGCCTCATGTTCAAGTCTTTCTACTCGAAGAAATACTTCAAGCTCTTGTGGTTGGTGAATATGGTGGACTTCGTCCCATATAGGTAGTGCCGCCAAATCTTTAACGCGAACACCACGACTGCTAGCTCCAAGTCAAATGTAGGATAATTTACCCCATGAACTTTCAACTGTCAGGATGCATAATCTATAACCTTTCCTCTTTGCATCAACGCACATCCCAACCCCGAGTGAGAAGCATCTAAGTAAGCCACCAAATCTTCACTTCCATCGGGCAACGACAAAACAGGAGCTTGAGTCAATCTTGCCTTTAACTCCTTAAACTCATTCTCATGAGATTAACCCCATATAAACTATACATCCTTGTGGGTCAACTTGGCTAGTGGAGAAGCAATCTTAGAGAAGTCTTGAATAAACCTTCTGTAGTAGCCCGCCAAACCCAAGAAACTACGAATCTCGGACAACGTCTTTGTAGACTTCCATTGCATTACCGCCTCCACCTTTGTCGGGTCCACCATAATCCCTTTAGGAATCACCACGTGACCCAAGAACTGAACCTCACGCAACCAGAACACGCACTTGGAGATTTAGCATACAACTTCTCTCTTCTCAACATCTCCAACACCTCTGAATGTGACCAGCATGCTCATCTCGCTCTTCGAATAAATCAGGATATCATCAATAAACATAATCACTGATTTATCTAACATTGGCCGACACGCTCGATTCATCAAGTCCATAAAAGCAGCTAGTGCACTGGTTAACCCAAATGACATAATGAGAAATTTGTAGTGTTTGTATTGCATGCAAAAAGATGTATTAGGAATATCTTGTTCCTTAAACCAACTGGCACCTTGGAGCTGATCAAACAGATCATCAATTCTCAGTAAGGGGTACCGATTCTTTATTGTCAACTAGTTCAGTTCGTGGTAGTCTATACACATCCTCATGCTACCGTCTTTCTTCTTCACAAATAAGACCGGAGCACCCCAAGGCGAGATACTTGGTCTGATGAACCCCTTGTCTAGCAAATCCTGCAGATGCTCCACAACTCTTTTATCTCAGTTGGGGCCAACCGATAAGGTGCCTTAGCAAGAGGTTGGGCACCTGGTATCAGATCAATCTGAAACTCGATCTTGCGGTCTGGTGGCACTGCTGGTAAGTCTTCAGAAAACACGTCTGGAAAGTCACACACCACCGGTACATCGGAGAGGTGTGGTGATGGCGTATCGCATCCTTTACATAGGCCAAGTAGGCACTACATCCACGCCTCACGCACTTTCCCGCCACCGCCATCGAAATCACCTTCGGAATAGTCGTAACTCGATCACCATAAACCGTCACCAAATTCCCGTCAGGCGCTGTTAGTCTAATCATCTTCTTGCGACACACAATGTTCACCTCGTAGTCCGCCAATCAATCCATTCCAAGGAATACATCAAAACCACCTAAGGTCATCACGAATGGTCTAACAGGAAACTTATGATCTTTTAGTTCAATGTCACAACCTTCTATCATCTCAGAAATCCTGATAGATATACCTGTGGCAGTTTCTACATCGATGGGCACATCAATACTTCTACTCCTAATGGGTAACTTAGCACAAAAGGCAGCAAAAATAAAACTCCTACTAGCGCTAGAATCAAATAACACAGATGCAAGAGTTTGGTTTACTTGAAACGTACCTCACACCACATCGGGGTCCGTTCTAACCTCCTCCCGAGTCATCATGAAAGCTCGGGCGCTTGCCTTCTACCCTTTAGTTCCGGTCTTCCTCCCTGCCCCGGAACTCTCCGCCCTCGGCTTCTTGCAATCCGGGCTCAGATGGCCATTCTCTCCATAGTTATAACACCTTACAACTCCATAATCTCTAGCCATATGTGTGACACCCGTCACCTTAAGGTCCGTCGAATAACATAATTAAGCATAGAATTTTTTAATTATTCTTCCTCTTCTTCATGAACTCCTGCTTTAGGAATCATGTCTGCTTTATTTCCCTTGTGCTTGTACTTCCTTCGTGAACGCGTGTGTAGCCTAAACCTTTATTAAATCTCATCACCAGTATCATCAAAATATCATTTTTAATTATAACCATTATCATTAAAAAACCATTTTTAAGCTACTAATTACCATAAAACGTGCTTTTAACATTAAAATAACGAGCACTTTTAAGGTCGTAATCAACTGAAACAAATTTTGGGGAACTTGGGGGTTAAGTGCAGGGACTAAACTCACCATTTTTGCAAACTTGGGCGGGGTATATAAACCCATATCCAGCCCTTAATCTCATTTCATCTTCATCTTCTTCATCCTCTTCACATTCTTCTTCACATCTTCTTCATTCTAGCACAAATCCAACCCGCTTGGTCTTGTTCTCGTCGTCTAGACTCCATCTACAGCCTAGTCTACTCTATTCTAACAGGTAGACGACCTGGTTGTCCCTTTTCTTGCTTATTCATGGCTATCCAAACTAGGGTGTTCGGGTTCAACCTAAACACATGAGGTCGTGTGGGTGCGTGTGAGGTCTTTCTGCTTGTGTTTCATGTTTGTGTATGTTTGTTGTGTGTTTCTGGAGGTCCTTGTTGTGTAAAACCCATGCTCGGAGCAGCCGTAGGCTGCTCTGCACTTCTGCAGTCGCAAACCTGCAGTTCAGGCGACTGGGTCTGTCATGTGACTGAGCCGTGCGACTGGGTGAGTCGTGTGACTGAGTCATGCGATTGCGTCTTTCGGGCGACTGAGCTGTGCGACTGGGGACGTCATGCGACTGAGTCGTGCGATCGTATGTATGTGTGCGAATGAGTCATGCGAACGAATGAATGCGTGCGATTGAGTCAGGTGACCGACTGAATGTATGCGATTGTGCGTGTTTCGCACGACTGGAGTCCAATCGCACGAATGAAGGTTCAATCGTACGAAAGTAGCTAATTCGCATAATTGAAGGTTGATTCGTGCGCATGGAGGTTGGGTTGTGCGAATGTGTGTTGTGTGGGTACGACTGAATGCCAGTCATGCGAATGAAGACTCAATCGTACGAATAAAGCTGATCCGTACGGTTGAAGGTTAATTCGTACGAATGGAGCGTTGAGACGAGCGTCTGGTCCTGTTATATGACTGATGATGTTGAGTGTGAATTTCCTCTTGAATGTCTGATGATGATAAAGTAACATCAGTAAAAGTGTCATTGCTTGACCTCAAAGATTAAAGTCAACGCTATCAACATGCACATACTATTTCAATGAAATCAACCTAACATTTTACAAGTATCGACAACCCATTTGGAACTACAAATACTTAACAAGTGCCATCTTTCATAACAATGAGATCTTTACAAGGATGTCATAAGCAATGACGACTACTCTTAGTACTTGGATTTACATAAGATCTGATACGTGTGTCCGCTTGTGTGTGTGCTACCCGCGACCGAACCGATACAACCAGAACTGACCAAACATTACTATACGCCTTACACACGTCATTACTGCTTAACAATAACTGTCAATAGGTGTTTGACTGTTCATTGCATACAACTGTTGGGAATCTCGATCATTCATACTTACCACTTAACATGTGAGTCTCGTGGCCCCTTTTTATGCTTACACTACTTTACAAACATTTACAAACATGGGGGAAAAGTATGCTCGCCCGTTTTCTATGCTATACAACATACATACAATTTACATACTTAGAATCAACGTGCTACTGTTTTGTGGGTACTTATCTGATACATGCTTGAGTCTGCTTTGTGGTTCTTTCTTACAACCATTTAATTCCAGTGTGGGAACCGACGAATAGGTATTGGCAGTACTACTGGGTTAACACCCCCACCCTTGTGTTGGTATACTAGTTAGTACCAACAAAAGCCAGGAACGGGCCTTAGGTGAATATATTCCGACAAGATTCTTTGTGTACGTCGTTAGGTTTGGTTGTAAAGCTCTTGTCATGTGATTTTCGTTGATACATGTATGTCCCTAGATCATGATATGTAATGTAATAGATCTTGTTTGGTATGATTGATGAAATGATATTGATTGTTTGTTAGTTATAATGTTTAATGTTTCATTAATGAGTCGACATTGAATTGGTTAATTAGGTTAGTGATTGCTTGAATGATTACACATAATGTTTATTAATTAATATATTCAAACTTAACATAATGAAGTTCTCATGCGAATGGCTCATGCGAATGAACCATACGCATGAATAACTTCACACGATTGACTCAGTCGCACGACTGAACCAGGAGACTGGATCAGTCGTACCATTGTAACATAAGATTGGCTCAGTCGCACGACTGAACACTCAGTCGTACGAATGAATCAACCGCATGGTTCAATCGCACGACTGAACCATACTAATGGGTCGCACGATTGGATAAACCAACCTATAAATACAACTCAATTCGTGAAAAACATAGACTCTCGATCAATTATGATTCCAGATGTACCCTAGCCGTCCAGAAACCTCCCAATTCGTTCTCCAAGTTCATAGAACACATGAGATCGATTACCAATCGATTTCTAACATTAGTTTCAATTCTTGATTGATTCTTCGTGTGTTCTCACTGATTGGATCGCCAATCAAATAGGATTCCGCACTATTTGATCTGGTTTACACATTAATCTCTAGGTATTTCGGTCAAATACCAGGTCCTAACATGTGGTATCAGAGCCATTGGCTCTTGATTAAGTGTGATTCAATCAAGATTGATAAAAAGTTTGTGTTTTTGCACTAGAAACGCAATATTTTGTGTCAAAAGTGATCTTGGACGTTCCCTGCTCATCAACGTTTGGTTTCTACGGACTTAGGCAATTCAACCTTGCGAAAGTTAGAATTTTTACGGCTAAAACACGTTTAACCTAGAAATTTTCGCATAACAGCAGCTTCAGTCGCACGAGTGAGCCATTCGCACGACTTGACTCATTCGCATTGCTTAGTCGCACGATTGGACATAATCGTATCTCCATTCGTACAATTGAACATAGTCGTATCTCCATTCGCATTGCTCAGTCGCACGGTTCATACGCATCAGATTCATTCGCACGACTGAGCTAATCACTTAGTTCAGCCGCACGATTGAACCAGTCGTAGAGTTCATACGCACGACTGAGTGTTCATACGCACACCTAGTCCATTCGCACCCTTCAGTCGGCCGAGTGAAAATTGCTTATCAGACTTAAAGTTATTTACAATGGAAGATCAAATGTCAGCCTTTACTGCTGGGAAGGACTCTAGGATCCAGAACCTGCTGCTACTTGAGAGTGAGGTGGGTAATCATAATAAACCACCAAAGCTTTTAACGTTAGATTAGTTTCCCCACTGAAACAACGTTTTGAGATCTATCTCAATGGAGTGGATCCGAATCTATGGGAGGCCATCGAGATTGGATATAGTACACCGGTGGGAGCCAATGGAGTAAAGTTAACCTTAGAAGGGATGACAGAAGCGTAGAAAGTCAAATATAATGCAGAGAAGAGGGTCTATGCATTGATTACACAGTCTATCCCTAAAGAGATATTCCACCAGTACTCAGAGAATAAGCAGTCCAAGAAACTATGGGATGAGCTAGAGAAGAGGTACGACGGGAATGCCTCATTAAAGGCAATCAAGGCTAAGGAGTTAAAGAAGGAATTCCACAACTTCTCATCGATGGGAAACGAGAGTTTGGACGATGTTATAGATAGATTCTACCATCTGATGAGTGAACTGCATACATATGGGGTGGCTACTACCATGGAAGAGAAAGTTAATAATTTTGCAGATGGATTGCCTGAAAAATGGGTTTCATTCGTGTCTAATCTTAGACAGAATGGAATGCTGTCAAAACTGGATATTAATGACTTCATTCTTAAGTTGCGAGAAGAATCACTTAGAATGAAGTACAGAGTTCAGAAGTCTACGTACAATCAAAATCCAGCTTTATACAATGCCACTCCTCAAGCTAAGACATCTGGAGCACCCCTCCAGACTGCATTTGTGTCTAGCTCATCGAGTTCTACACATGCACCTTCTTCAGGTTCAGAAATGTCAGGGTCTTCTTGTACCCAATACATTGGATCTGAAGCAAATGCTACTAGACTGAAGACCGAGAACCTCGGTAATGTGACTGTGGAAGTAGCTCGAGAGCACATGGATCTATTAGCAGCAATGGTCCATCCTATGATGAACTTGTTGCTGGAAAGATTGGAAACTGCCATCTGGCAGATGAGGACTACGAGCAGGTGGACGAAATGGAGCTTGAGAGAATGGACATAATGTGGGCCTTAGCAAGTGCTGTCCGGAGGGCGAAGAAGTTTGTGAAAAATACTGACAGAACTTGGTTGCTACTAAGGATACCACCTTTGGCTTCGACGAGAGTAAAGTGACCTGCTTTAACTGTGGTGAAAAGGGGCACTTCAAGAGAGAATGTGTGAAGCCAAAGAAGACTGGGAACGGGAACCCGTTCTCATCCTTCACTCGTCTAGACAAGCAAACTACCAGTTCTACTTCTCAAACAAGGACTCAAAAGCCTTGACTGCTCATGATGATGAAGGATAGGATTGGAGCTTTAGGTTTGTCTCACCAGGGGAATCAAACATTGCAAATGTAGAAGATACTGACAGTGATTCCGCTAGTGAAGGAGATCTAGCAGTTGAGATAGCAATGTCACATAGTGAAGAAGCAACTGCAACCGAGGTCAGTTACAAGCCAAAAGTGGAGACTACCATGTCAGAGATAGAAAAGACAAAAGCAAAAGAATCAGAATCATCTGATACTGCATTGATGGGAAACGCTTCTGAATCAGCTCAGGTAATTACTACTGACACAATGTTTAATAATCATGCTTGTTCTGATTGTGATGCCTTTAGGAATAGCATAGATGCTAAATTTTCTAGGTTATTAGATCATAATGATAACTTGATAAAATATTTTCATCTATGCACTGAGGCTAATAGGGTATTAAAACAAAATGAGCTCAGTTATAAAGAAAAGATAGACCTTTTGACTAAACAGCTTAGGGAAACCGAAGTAGTTGCCTTTAATCAAGCTAATGACATTAGGTATTATCTAAACTCCCTAGAAGACACTAAGAAGCAAAAGGCAGTTCTAGAAGTAGAAGTAAATTCACTAAAACAGAAACTGCATAGTTGGACTAGTTCGTCGCACATAGTCCAACACTTAGTGAAAGAAAGGAACAACGGGGAGGGACTGGGTTATAAAGTGGTTCCGCCAGCACCTGAGACTTTGATGAACACTAAAACTATACCTTAAATAGTAATCCCATCAAGGATCATGTAGTGTCTACTCCTCTTGTTAGTGATCCAGATTCCTTATGTTCATCTATTGACACTGGAAACAAACAAAAGGAGACCACTTCAAAGGCAAAGGGTAAATTGCCTTGTGTTAATCTGGAAAAGGAATTTGAAAAGGTTAACTTAAAGTCAGGTTCTAACAAAGTCAAATCAGAACCAAAAAGGGCTTTTAAGGATCACCTTTCACATACTTCAAATCAAAGACCAATTAACCAAAATGAAAAGGATGTCAAACAGGTTAAATCAGTTAATTTTGTTAAACCAGTAAACACATCAAAAGAACCAGAGTCAAAACCTATAGTGAGTGACATTACTAAAGTGTCACACACGTCTCCACAAAGAAAGTTTAATCATAAAGTTGATAGCAGGGCGTGCTACAACTGTGGAGAATGTGCACATTGCTCCTACTGTCCTCACTATCAGACACCTAGGAAGAAGATTGCACTTCAGGACTCAAAACCTAGGGCTTCTAAAAGGAGCTATTTAACTCCACCTAGACGAACCAGTGAACAGAAAGTTCAATCTGTTAGCCAGTCGACTGTTTATCACAAGCAGGCATTGCACAAATCTGGCTTATGGAAAGAGAAGTCAACCTCTGTGGTTGATAATGATGACAAGAAGGAACCTGAGCTACCCTCACCTTCTAAGGGTCAATGGGTTGAATTTCTTATGTGTGATGCTCTGGGAAACCCAAGCCAGTAAAGGCTTAGGTTCCTAACCTAAACTAATCCTTTACTTGTATGTGCAGGTTGTTCATACAGTGCTGAAACTAACACGTGGATAGTAGACAGCGGAGCATCCAGGCACATGACAAGAAACAGAGCTCTTTTATCAAATGTCAAACAAATAAAAGGAGGGCATGTTCATTTGCAGGAAACAAGGGAGGCTATATCACAGCTTAGGGAGAAGTTGGAAATCAGAAAGTTAAGTTTGATAGGGTTGTGGTATCCTCATGATGATGATTTTGAGCTCACGGCGTATAGTGACTCGGACTACGGAGGCTGCAAGATGAACTACAAGTCTACATCAGCAGGGTGTCAATTCTTTGGGAGAAGATTAATTACCTCGTAGTGTAAGAAGCAGACATCGGTGCATTGTCAACCTGTGAAGCCGAATATGGTGCTGCTGCAAGTTGCTGTTCACAAATCATCTGGATTCAACAACAAATGCTGGATTACGGTTTAACGTTCCATTCTACTCCTATTTTTGTAGATAACTCTGCTGCAATTGCAGTAACTAAAAATCCGGTCCAACATCCAAAGACCAAACATATCGGTATTAAATATCACTTCATACGAGATTGTTTCCAAAAGAACTTAATTGATGTGGTAAAAATTAATACTGATTTTCAACGCGCTGACCTCTATACTAAAGCCTTTGATAAACCACGTCTTCAATATCTGCTAGAGGTCAACGGTGTTAAAAAGAGAAGTGATGTTATTCTTGATGATGATCATGTGTAGTCCGATGTAGTTTAGTTAATTTTTCTTTTTTATTTTATTTTATTTGTTTATTTTAGTCTGTTTAAATTAAACTCATGTTATTTTGCTGTTTATTAAAATCCTAAAATAATTAAACCAGGTTTGATTTTAGTATTTTAGGGGGAGAATAAGTGAGCAAGTAACATTAAAAAACGAGGGAGAAGAAGTGGAAAGCTGATAGAAGGTAGATCGTATCTGTGATACCGATTCAACCCTTATGGAATATGATAGTACACAGGAACAAGTCAGAGGGACTTTAAAATCCTAATTTAGAAAAGATGAAAAAAATTTCAAAGTATAAGTCTGTGTAGTCTAAGCAATATAAAAGGGAAGATGATAGAAAAACTGGTAACTCCTAAGGTAACACAATGAGAGTAGACCTAGAGGTTGCTAGACCACAATTGATATGTCGGTAGATTCAACACAATAGATGATTAGACCGGACTGGTGATCTCAAGATCAAACTAAGTTGTTCAACTGACTGTGGGCTTCCATCTTATCACTGGTTAACACAATCAATAATATTCCAATAAGGGGTAATGAGCATGTAAACGCCACAAATGTGTGCGGATGAACATAAATAGAGCAAAGCACAAAAAAAATGAAAGAAAAATGCTATCAAGCTAATGACCTATGTTGTTGGTGCATTTGGTGCAAAATAAAAGCTGCTCTAACAAGGAGATAGGTTGTGTGCCTCTCTGTTGTGCGATGGCACTGACCTAAGGATAAGCATAACCTTGATATTCTAGAATTCATTGTTATTTGCCGCCTCTTTGTTGTGCGATGGCACTGACCTGAGGATTGGTTTCTCTATGAAAGCTCTAAGAATAGTCTCTTCTTGTAACAATACCCGTAGACCGCTCAAAAGCTCCTGAGGGATGTTGATTACCATATAAGTGTGGGATCCACAAATGTTCGTTGAATTAAATAAACCAAAAACAATCATCGGTTTGAGTCAAGAGTCTGTGTATGGATTAAGTAGACAAACATATTGACAATCATTGTGGCTTCAATTCTTGAAAGTTCAAATCAATGTGGTAATCTAAGAGTTCCAGTATGATTCCCTAAAGCTGCTGATGACTCTGGATGAACACCAAGAATTGAGCATCGAAAGATTTGATAACAAGTCCCAAATGATTTGATGTTCCTGTATGATTCCAAAATTGAATTGGTCCAGGTGTGGTCAATCTAAGTTGAAGCTTTCGATTCCAGAACCAAATCCCGTAGATTTCCATCTTAGGGTTTTATCTCTCACAAAAGTCCAAAAACAAATTTTATTTGTGTATTTAGTTTAAGTTTCTAGTTTAATCTTTTAGTGTGTGTGTCTGTTGGACTACATCAGGAAAATCAGAATGGAATTAACTCACCTAAAAGGGTCATGTCTGAGATGGCCATATGTTTTTCAAAGTTTAAAGAGTCACGTCAGAGGTGACAACGTGTTTTAAAAGAGTCACGTCTGAGGTGACTAAATTGGTTAAGAGCTTATAATGTTATTGTCAAAAGTTAAAAGGGTCTTAAAAGTAAAATGTTCAAAATGACTGTAAACTCACTAAGTGTGTACCATTCGCACGATTGGATCATGGTTATGGACCAACTATGCGAATGGCTCCCAATCGGCCGAATGGACATGAGAATGATCCATTCGACCGAATAGAAGGGGGAGAATGAAGCAGTCGACCGACTGAGGCTCAGTTGGTCAACTGAAGATGCGAATGAAAGAGAACGAATGAGGAAGTCGACCGACTGAGACTCAGTCGGCCGACTGAATGCGATTGACTAGGCCAATCGTACGACTGAGACTCAGTCGCCCGAATGAACTGAGCGAATGAGGCCAGTCGGCCGATTGAACTTAGGTTCGGTATTTAAGGGCCTCAGTCGATCGCATGTTCCTCATCACACCAAAATCGCACCCAAATCGCATTCTTCCCGTTACTCTGCCAAAAATTGCTACAGATCCTGATTTACATTGCTGTTGAATTTCTTACATTCGAGTGACGATTTTACAGGTACATCACTCTTGAATCTTACCAAAATCAGAAGATTAAAGAACCTACATAAGAGACACTCGATTGAATCAAGAACCGAACTGTGAAATGACCTAATCACCTCCGTAAACTAAGCAAAATGTTAAAATTAAGTTTAATAGGTTATTAGTGACAAGTAGGCGAGTCTAATGGACCATTAAACACTGTTAAATGACTTAAATTGGTCAAGATTCGACCCACAGGCAATCGAACAGTGGGGCAAGCCACTGGTCGTTCGAATGAACTCCAATCGCACGATTGAACCTTCGATTGGGTCATTCGGCCGAATGATCCACCCGAATGAGTTCAGTCGGCCGACTGAACCAATCGAAGACTTAGTCGGCAGATTGAACTCAATCGCATGTCTCATTCAACCGAATGAACTCAGTCGTACTTAAGAACAACCGAATGACTCCAGTCGCATGATTCATTCACATGAATGAATCAGAATGGAAGTGAAACACTACACATAGAACTGAATTCTGATGTATATGTACTAATGATCATGTGTTTTGTGTTTCAGGAAAAATGGCTGACAGATGGTCTGTTAATCCAAAGCATAACATATGTGCCCATTTGGACCACACAACTCGAAACGGGGCCAAGTTCTCCGAGATTATAGCCTTCCTCAAACGCTCACGGATACATAGGCTATATCTACACCGTGCACGCCTTACAAATCACTACACCAGGCATTCTGGGAGAATGCCTCAGTGGATCGCTCTCGTGAGCCATACAGCATCCGAAGCACCATTATGGGTCAAGCTATCGAGATTACCGCTACTGACATCCAGAGAATCCTTGAGTTTGGGCATGACTCCACTCACCCCACTAAGTTACATCCTTTGACAGTGAGAGGGTGTTTCCTCCGAATCAAGTATGCGGGGGACATTAACTTGGGGGTGCTAAATAAAAGCAACCTGTGCCCACAATACAAATATCTGGCACATGTGATTCTTAAGTGCATTGCTTCGAGAAGGGGTGGTTTCGATGACCTATCAGATCAGATACAAAATGCCTTCGTGGCTCTGGTGCTGAACCACCCTTTCAGCTTCTCGAATATGATCTTTGCTTATTTGGTAGAGAACATTGAAGCAAAAAGGAAAGAAGGTTTTTGTATGTATCCAAGGTTCTTCAGATGATATTCAATGAGAAGCTGCCTCTACTCCCCAAGGAAAGTCACGATGCAGTGACTTTGGAACTTATAGATGACACTACTTTGGGTAGGATGGTGGTATACTGGGGAAAGCAAGTGAAGCCCCAGGCAAAGAGGCTGATTGGCCATTTAGCAGATGAAAGTTATGTGGCACCGGGGAGACGCCAATGGTGTCACGAGGATAGTGACTCTGACGTGGAGCCAATTGTCCTACCCACTGATGATTCAGATGATGAGGATAGTGGGGGTGCCGGAGAAAATATGCATGTTCCACAGAGAGGCACTACGTCTGATGTCGTGCCTCCAGCATCCGCCCCCGCTGCAGAAGTTACCGAATCAGCTGGGTTTCATCATGATTTTGTCCTTGAGATAGAAGTAGAAGAAGAAGAGTCTGATGAGGAGCCCCTCACCAGGACTGTGGGAAGAAAAATGGTTCCCACAGTACATGGGCTTCGGGTGGTTGGTGAACACCCAAAAGACTCTGGAGAGACAGAGACCGACCTGACCCGATATTCACCACAGCCCCACCACCACCACCACCACTAGCCACCAAACCGAGCCCTCAGCCTATCCCTCATTGAGTTACAGATCACCTCTACCTACAGTTGTGGTAGACGAACAGTTGTCGGCACTAAACAGAATGATAATGCGTTTGCTGGCTACCGACGACGAAAAGCCTCCCAAATCCGCCAGCTTACTGACCTGACTGCTGCACAAACTCACCAAATTGCAGAGCAGGCTCAAGTGATAGAAGGCAGGCCTGACTGATGCTGCCCAGAGCAACGAGATAGCCCTTCTCCAAGCTCAAAGCGTCACCTCAGGGAAGAAAATAGAGCAGTTGGAAAAGGCTAAAAAGACCATTTTGCTAAAGCTGAAAGGATCGAAGGAGGAGCCATTAAAGATAAGGGATGGGCACAGAAATGATGATGATGATGATGAGAGTGAAACTAATGAAGAGAAAACTGAAGAATGGCACGAAGATGATGACACTGACGGAGGAGAGCAGCTGAATCTGTCTCGCTCCAGGGCACGAGAAAAGATCAAAGAACAAACAAGATTTGCCAGCTTCTGCTTCTGCACCTCCATGTGATGAGCCGAGTATTCAGGATAAAAGTAAATAGTAGATTTTTATGTATTTATTTACTTTTGTATTCTGTATTGAAAAACCATGTATTAAATGTTTATATTAAGTTAATGCATTTCATTTGATAAATTACTAATGATTTGAGTGTGAAATGTGTAAATCAAACAGATCCAAATTACAAAAGATGAGTTTGATATTGCTCCCCTTCAGCAGGTCAAGTCTCAACTCACAATGGTTCTTGATCTGCAAGGGATTGTCAGAAGGTCAGTGAGTTATACCCCTAAAGAAGGGGAAATAATTCACGATCTATCAAACGAGCAACTGGCAGAAATTTTCAAGCTCAATCCTGATGAAATAGTGAAAGATGCTCCGACATGTAATTCTACCTGTAATGATGAGCTAAATGACGTTGATGAAATAGAGATAGAAGATGTCACTGCAGAGCACTATCCTCAGTTGCTGACAATAAGGGCAATGTGGTTCCCAATCTGGGTGAATCCCTTGTCGGTGATACATTTGAGGTGTTAGACAAAATGGAGCAAGACTCAGAGAAGACAGAGGGAATGGCCCAAGCCTCAAAGGATGATGTTGATATCCGTAAGGCTGAATGGGCTGCATGTTTTAAAGAAGTTAGAGCCCAACGTGCTGCACCGAAGAAGGATGCCTACACCAAGATCTACAGAGTCAAGAAACATCTTAAGGTGTCAGGTAGGATTATAGCATAGGCATATTTTGATGATCTTAACGTTTATGTCGTTAAGAGGGAGAAGGGCATAGAGTACTTTAGATTTCCACATGATCTAAAGACTCTACCAGGTTTTGAGCTCAACCAGCTAGCCAAATTGAAGCTGTTGTATGCTGACCCGAGAAAGATGTCAGGCTGGTTTGAGGCTGCCCTAAAGAAAGAGTACCACACTAGGTGGATTAACTTCAGACCTCAACAACCTACAAGGTATATTAGAAGGTCTGAGATGGATGCCATTACTGGAAAACCGAAGATAGTGTGGAAGTTGAATCCTCCGCACACAATGTCAAGAATCCCACTTCAGGAAATGACAAAGGATTTCACACCACACTTTAAGTGGTGGTACTACGATTGGAGAACAGCAGAAGCGATCATAGTTCTAAATAAAGAGGGCCAAATGGATACAATCAGAGTATTTGACCCGATGTGGCTTACCACCTTGTCGGAAAAGGATGTCTATACACTATACAAGTGGCCACTGTTCTATGATACGCAAGATATTGTACAGGCCCTCCAGTTCCAAATTTTCATAAGACTTTACTTCGCGTTTGAATTCATGCGGGGGTCACAAAAGAGGACAAGTACAAGAAATATGAGGAGGAAATGAAGAAAACAAGACATTAGAGAGATCTAGGTCCAAGGGGGAGTTTGTTGATACATGTATGTCCCTAGATCATGATATGTAATGTAATAGATCTTGTTTGGTATGATTGATGAAATGATATTGATTGTTTGTTAGTTATAATGTTTAATGTTTCATTAATGAGTCGACATTGAATTGGTTAATTAGGTTAGTGATTGCTTGAATGATTACACATAATGTTTATTAATTAATACATTCAAACTTAACATAATGAAGTTCTCATGCGAATGGCTCATGCGAATGAACCATACGCATGAATAACTTCACACGATTGACTCAGTCGCACGACTGAACCAGGAGACTGATCAATCGTACGATTGTAACATAAGATTGGCTCAGTCGCATGACTGAACACCCAGTTGTACGAATGAATCAACCGCATGGTTCAATCGCACGACTGAACCATACTAATGGTTCAGTCGCACGATTGGATAAACCAACCTATAAATACAACTCAATTCGTGAAAAACATAGACTCTCGATCAATTATGATTCCAGACGTACCCTAGCCGTCCAGAAACCTCCTAATTCGTTCTCCAAGTTCATAGAACACATTAGATCGATTCCCATCGATTTCTAACGTTAGTTTCAATTCTTGATTGATTCTTCGTGTGTTCTCACTGATTGGATCGCCAATCAAATAGGATTCCGCACTATTTGATCTGGTTTACACGTTAATCTCTAGGTATTTCGGTCAAATACCGGGTCCTAACAAGGTTTGTTGGAGCATATATAGTCATATATAGTGTGTCCGTCGCTTGTCGAATAGTCTAGGCTTAATGTTATACACCTGATGTGTTGTAAACACATGAAACTGGGTCATTCGCAGGAGCATATACGAATGAGACTCAGTCGTACGACTGAGCCATGCTAATGGACCAGCCGTGCGACTAAGAGATGCGATTGGGACATTCGTAAGACTGAAACATAAGAATGGTCCAGTCGTACGATTGAACCATATGCATGGTCCAGTCGTACGATTGAACCATAACGCATGGTCCAGTCGTACGATTGAACCATACGCATGGTCCAGTCGTACGAATGGGCCCAGTCGCATCTAATATGAGCCGAGGCCTATATATACCAGTTTTAATGTGTAGAAGGGTTATGGTTGATATAGGAGTCTGCCCGGAGCCTAGGGCTGCCGGATGAGAGGGGAGATCATGCTCGATCTTCCCCTTGCCAAGAGTCTTGATTCTTATGTTGTAACGAACTTGAATCGTTAGGTTTTATCAATGAAACCATTCAATTATAGTTCGTGTTATTGTTTGACTTTTGGTTTGTGCTGTTGTTATCCTTCCGTCAAGAACATGCTCGGATGTTTATCGATCCGGCGAAAAACCAACTTCACAATTTTGCTTACTTATAACTATATGCACGGTATTCTGCAACAACTTTATACAGCATCAATAACTTATTTACTTTAAACCTGCGAACTCACCAATAATTTTGTTGACCATTTTGAGCATATCTCTTTAGGTGATCATGCTAGCTGAGGTTCTAGGTGTGCTGCCTTAGTGGAGACCCTAAGATGCATTTCTGGGCTATACTTGTCATTTTGAAAACAATTGTTGTATCTGTTTCAAACAACATTATACTTTGTAACCTGTTCCGGGTTGTGGGAATTGCATACAATGTTATCATCTTTGTTATATGATTCATGTATCATGTTTATGCTTATGGCTATGTTGTCGTGAATACTAACTAAACACGACACAAGTCCCCTTGTTGTCGGGTGTCGTCATGACACGCTTGTCATCATTATTATTATTGCACCTCTATCGCTTACCATGTGTTATGACGATTCCCGTCTCGTTACATCCCCATGTTTCCGCTCTTAGCGGAGGTGTGACAGACTGGTATCAGAGCATTGGTTATAGAGAATTAGGCAATACACTTGACCTAGACGATAACCTAAGAACCCTCATGTAGATTTGCATACCAGGCTTTGTGCATTTTATATCTCATACGTGTTCCTCATTACTTGTTCGATTAACTATCTGTTCGTGATCATTTCACCCTGTGAGGGAGCCCTTGTGCTCTTCTTTACGGGATGCTTGTATTGGATCTTCTGTTTCCCTCTGCGCACCGAGTTATTTTATCAATCCGGGTATTGAACCCAAAGAGATCTTCATAGATCATGCTATTGCGTTTGACCTTAGACACTGGGATTTACCCCGAGGAGGTTATGTCTGAGACCTCGGGAGAGGAGGAAATAGACAACCTCCACTAGACTAAACTTGATTTCATGCATGGATATGCCATTATTACGATGGACTACTATTTGGACATTACTTATGCATGGTGTGAGAATTTCATGATTTGTAAGCGATGTGTGACAACCATAAGTATGGCATTAACCCGGAAAGTTAGGCCTTCATGTGACATGGATAATGTGTCCTGCAATGGTTAAAACTTATGCATTTACTATTCTTATGACTAGAACATGCCGCCTCGAAGAGTTACCCGCAGCAACAGTGGCGGAAGTGAAGCCCCGAGAGGCAAAGGCAGAGGTAGAGCATCGAGAACAAGTGATGGTCCTACCAATGTCACTCCAGGAACAGGAAACGGTGATATGGCAGCCTTAATCGCTCAACAGCTGGCCGCGCTGATTCCGACTATCGTGGCCCAAGTGAGCGATGCTCTCCAGAATTCTCACCCCCACGGGGACGGTGGCAATGATAATGAGGATATCGGGAACCCGACTGGGAACGAAAGCAATCAGGAGACCGGAAATGGTGGTACAGCCGGTCACGAAGCTGGAATTGTTAATGAGACCGGGGTTGTGAATGCTAGATAGGATGTTCAGACAAGGAATTTGTGGCTTGTAAACCAAGAGAGTTTGATGGCAAAGGTGGAGCCATAGCCTTGACCAGATGGCTTGAAAAGATGGAGGTCGTGATCGACATCAGCGAATGCCTCGACAGTCAAAGGATTAAGTATGCCACGTGCTCACTACAGGGCAAGGCACTAACGTGGTGGAACACTCAGATTCAAGCTAGAGGAAAAGAATCGGCGATGCAAATGTCGTGGGATGAGTTCAAAGCCCTAATCACCAAGGAGTACTGTCCTCTTAACGAGATGCAAAAACTTGAGCATGAGTTCTGGAATCATGCTATGGTGGGGGCTGGGCACGCAGCTTACACCGATCATTTTCATGAGCTAGCAAGATTGGTTCCGCATCTGGTCACCCCGGAATCAAAAAGGATAGAGAGGTATATTTGGGGACTTGCGCCTCAAATCCGGGCAATGGTAACTGCAACTGCTCCTCCTACTATTCAGAGCGCAATTGGGGCATTTAGCAAGAGACTGCAGAACAGCGCAGAATATGGTCGCACCAGTCAACGCGGTTAACCCCTCCGGGTATGCCAGGGGTTGTTACGAGTGTGGAAGCCCTGATCACTACAAGAACATGTGCCGCAAATTGAATCGGGCATCGGGCCAGCAAGGGAACAACCAGCGTCAGACGATGGCTATAGCTGGAAATCAAGGCTCGGGAAATCAAGGAAATACGGCTCGGGGACGCGCTTTTGTCATTGGAGCCAATGATGCCCATCAGGACCCTAATGTTGTCACGGGTACGCACTTACTCAATAATCACTTTGCATCTATATTGTTTGATACTGGGGCAGACAATAGCTTTATATCTTATGAGTTTGCGCAATTGCTTGATGTGAGTCCTAGTAGGCTAGAAACTAGCTACTCTGTAGTAATGGCCAATGGTAGGGTTGTTCAGACCGAAGAGATTATTAGAAAGTGCTCATTGATATTGGAGGACCATGCCTTCGATATAGACTTGATACCCATTGAGTTAGGAAGTTTCAACGTGATTGTGGGAATGGATTGGTTGTCGAACCACGGAGCTGAGATTGTCTGTCGGGACAAAGTGGTACGAATCCCCATGCCAGATGGAGAGGTACTTAGAATTCAAGGAGAAAGACCGGGGAGAAACTTAAAGCTTATTTCCTGCATGAAAGCACATCGGAGTTTACGAAAACAGTGCTACGCTTTCCTGGCTCATGTGGTAGAAAAGAAGGAAGAGGAGCAGAAATTGGTAGATATCCCTATGGTACGGGATTACTTAGATGTACTTCCTGATGACTTGCCTGGTTTGCCTCCTCCACGGCAGGTGGAATTTCATATTGAGTTGATTCCTGGAGCTACACCAGTAGCAAAGACACCATATCGATTGGCACCAACTGAAATGCAAGAGTTATCTAGCCAGTTACAGGAACTACTGGAGAAGGGTTTTATTCGGCCGAGTCACTCGCCTTGGGGAGCACCGGTGTTATTTGTCAAGAAGAAGGATGGGTCGTCCCGTATGTGCATCGACTACCATGAATTGAACAAATTAACTGTGAAGAATCGGTATCCTCTCCCCAGGATCGACGACCTGTTTGATCAGTTACAAGGAGCTTCGTATTTTTCCAAGATCGAACTTCGATCTGGATATCATCAACTAAGGGTTTTCGAAGAGGACGTACTGAACACAGCGTTTAGAACTCCTTATGGGCACTATGAGTTCTTGGTCATGCCGTTCGGATTGACTAACGCACCAGCTGTGTTTATGGACCTAATGAATCGGGTGTGCAAACCTTACTTGGATAAGTTTGTGATCGTATTCATAGACGACATACTTATCTACTCTTGATCGAAAGAGGATCATGAAGAACACCTCCGGGCAATACTGGAACGGTTAAGGGAAGAGAAACTTTTCGCCAAGTATTCGAAGTGTGAATTCTGGCTGCGAGAGGTGAAGTTTTTAGGTCATGTGGTTAACAAGGACAGGATTCATGTAGACCCCGGCAAGATCGAAGCGGTAAAGAGATGGGATACACCCCAGACACCTTCAGAGATACGGCAGTTTTTAGGATTAGCCGGATACTATCGTCATTTCATTGCGAACTTTTCAAAGATCGCTCAACCGTTGACATTGTTGACTCAGAAAGACAAGAAGTTTGATTGGGGACATAATATTGTCCCTCCCAGACGGAACTGATGATTTTGTGGTATACTGTGATGCTTCGCATCAAGGGTTGGGATGTGTACTAATGCAGAAAGATAAGGTGATTGCCTACGCTTCGCGACAACTTAAGGTGCACGAGAAGAACTACACGACTCATGATCTTGAGTTGGGCGCTGTAGTATTCGCACTTAAAATATGGAGGCATTACCTGTATGGAACCAAATGCATCATCTACACAGATCATAAAAGCCTTCAACATATTCTGGATCAGAAGGAACTCAATATGCGACATCGACGCTGGGTAGAGCTTCTTAGCGACTACGATTGTGAAATCTGGTATCATCCGGGGAAAGCTAATGTGGTGGCTGATGCTCAAAGCCGCAAAGAACGCGTGAAACCACTATGTGCTCGAGCTTTGGGATTGACCATTCAAACAAATTTGAGAGCTCAGATCCAAATTGCACAAAGTGAGGCGTTGAAAGAAGAAAACCTTGCGGGAGAAGAATTTCGAGGGTTGGATAAACAACTGAGGTGCAAGGACGATGGTGTACAGTACTTCGTGGACCGTATATGGGTACCCAAGTGGGGAGGTGTACGTACCTTGGTCATGGATGAAGCTCACAAAACGTGATATTCTATTCATCCTGGCGCAGACAAGATTTACCATGATCTCAAAGATCTGTACTGGTGGCTAGGCCTGAAGAAAGACATTGCCACGTACGTCAGTAGATGCTTGACATGCTCGAAAGTTAAAGCTGAACATCAGAAACCATCGGGACTGTTACAGCAACCTGAGATTCCCGAATGGAAATGGGAGAACATAGCCATGGATTTTATTACCAAACTCCCTCGAGCGAGCAACGAGCATGACTCGATATGGGTCGTAGTGGATCGAATGACGAAATCAACACACTTCTTGCCAATCCGAGAAGACTACAAGATGGACAAGTTGGCGAGATTGTACATAAAAGAGGTCGTGACAAGACACGGAGTGCCAGTGTCAATCATCTCCAACCGTGACGGCCGATTCACTTCACGATTTTGCAGAAACTATAGAAAGCGATGGGCACTCGATTAGACATGAGTACCGCCTATCACCCTCAAACAGATGGCCAAAGTGAACGAACCATACAAACACTGGAAGACATGCTGAGAGCGTGTGTAATCGACTTTGGTGGTAGTTGGGATACTCATTTGCCGTTGATTGAGTTCTCTTACAATAACAGCTACCATAGCAGCATTGGGTGTGCACCATTCGAAGCGTTATACGGAAGGAAGTGTAGATCACCCGTTTGTTGGGCCGAGATTGGTGAAAGTCAGTTAGCAGGCCCAGAGATCATTTAGGAAACAACCGACAAGATCTTCCAAATCAAATATAGACTGAAAGCCGCTAGAGATCGCCAAAAGAGCTATGCCGACAATCGTCGAAAGCCTCTAGAATTCGACGTTGGGAACCAAGTGTTACTCAAAGTCTCTCCCTGGAAAGGAGTCGTTCGGTTTGGAAAGAAAGGGAAGTTAGCCCCAAGATACGTTGAACCATTCGAGATTACAGAAAGAAATGGTCCAGTGGCTTACCGGTTAAGGTTACCACAAGAACTCAACGGTGTGCATGATACTTTCCACGTGTCGAACCTAAAGAAGTGTTTGGCTGACGAATCACTTCACATACCCATTGAGGATATCAAAATCGACGAAAAGCTTCATTTCATTGAGGAACCCATTGAGGTCATGGATCGTAAGGTCAAACAGTTGAAGCGCAGTAGAATACCAATTGTTCGCGTAAGGTGGAATTCAAGGCAAGGGCCAGAGTTTACATGGGAACGGGAAGATCAAATGACACTCAAATACCCACACCTATTCGTGGATGATACTCTCGGACCTAACTCCAGCTGAATTTCGGGACGAAATTCTCTCAACTGGGGGATACTGTGACACCCGTCACCTTAAGTTCCGTCGAACGACATAATTAAGCATAGAATTATTTTAATTATTCTTCCTCTCTTCATGAACTCCTGCTTTAAGGAATCATGTCTGCTTTATTTCCATTGTGCTTGTACTTCCTTCGTGAACGCGTGTGTAGCCTAAACCTTTTATAAATCTCATCACCAGTATCATCAAATATATCATTATTAATTATAACCATTGTCATTAATAAAACCATTTTTAAGCTACCAATTACCATAAAATGCACTTTTAACATTAAAATAACGAGCACTTTTAAGGTCGTAATCAACCGAAACAAATTTTGGGGAACTCGGGGGTTAAGTGCAGGGACTAAAGTCGCCATTTTTGCAAACTTGGGCTGGGTATATAAACCCATATTCGAGCCCTTAATCTCATTTCATCTTCATCTTCTTCATCCTCTTCACCTTCTTCTTCACATCTTCTTCATTCTAGCACCAAATCCAACCCGCTTGGTCTTGTTCTCGTCGTCTAGACTCCATCTACAGCCTAGTCTACTCTATTCTAGCAGGTAGACAACCTTGATTGTCCCTGTTCTTGCTTATCACGGCTGTCCAAACTAGGGTTTCGGGTGTGCGGGTTCAACCCGAACACATGAGGTCGTGTGGGTGCGTGTGAGGTCTTTTTGCTTGTGTTTCATGTTTGTGTATGTTTGTAGTGTGTTTCTGGAGGTCCTTGTTGTGTAAAACCCGTGCTCGGAGCTGCCGAAGGCTGCTCTGCACTTCTGTAGTCGTGAACCTGCAGTTCAGGCGACTGGGTCTGTCATGCGACTGAGCCGTGCGACTGGGTGAGTCGTGCGACTGAGTCATGCGATTATGTCTTTCGGCGACTGAGTTGTGTGACTGGGGACGTCATGCGACTGAGTCGTGTGATCGTATGTATGTGTGCGAATGAGTCATGCGAACGAATGAATGCGTACGATTGAGTCAGGTGACCGACTGAATGTATGTGATTGTGCGTGTTTCGCACGACTGGAGTCCAATCGCACGAATGAGAGTTCAATCGTACGAAAGTAGCTAATTCGCACGATTGAAGGTTGATTCGTGCGCATGGAGGTTGGGTTGTGCGAATGTGTGTTGTGTGGTACGACTGAATGCCAGTAATGCGAATGAAGACTCAACCGTACGAATGAAGCTGATCCGTACGATTGAAGGTTGATTCGTACGAATGGAGCGTTGAGACGAGCGTCTGGTCCTATTGTGTGACTGATGATTTTGAGTGTGAATTTCCTCTTGAACGTCTGATGATGATAAAGTAACATCAGTAAATGTGTCATTGCTTGACCACAAAGATTAAAGTCAACGCTATGAACATGCACATACTATTTCAATTGAAATCAACCTAACATTTTACAAGTATCGACAACCCATTTCGAACTACAAATACTTAACAAGTGCCATCTTTCATAACAATGAGATCTTTACAAGGATGTCATAAGCAATGACGACTACTCTTAGTACTTGGATCTACATAAGATCTGATATGTGTGTCCGCTTGTGTGTGTGCTACCCGCGATCGAACCGATACAACCGGAACCGACCAAACATTACGATACACCTTATACACGTCATTAATGCTTAACAATAACTGTCAATAGGTGTTTGACTGTTCATTGCGTACAACTGTTGGGAATCTCGATCATTCATACTTACCACTTAACATGTGAGTCTCGTGGCCCCTTTTTATGCTTACACTACTTTACAAGCATTTACAAACATGGGGGAAAAGTATGCTCGCCCATTTTCTATGTTGTACAACATACATACAATTTACATACTTAGAATCAACGTGCTACTGATTTGTGGGTACTTATCTGATACATGCTTGAGTCTGCTTTGTGGTTCTTTCTTACAACCATTTAATTCTAGTGTGGGAACCGACGGATAGGTATTGGTAGTACTACTGGGTTGACACCCCCACCCTCATGTTGGTATACTAGTTAGTACCAACAAAAGCCAGGAACGGGCCTTGGGTGAATATATTCCAACAAGATTCTTTATGTACGTCGTTAGGTTTGGTTGTAAAGATCTTGTCATGTGATTTTGCTTACTTATAACTGTATGCACAGTATTCTGCAACAACTTTATACATCATCAATTACTTATTTACTTTAAACCTACGAACTCACCAACAATTTTGTTGACCATTTTGAGCATATCTTTTCAGGTGATCATGCTAGCTGAGGTTCTAGGTGTGCTGCGTTAGTGGAGACCCTAGGATGCATTTTCGGGCTATACTTGTCATTTTGAAAACAATTGTTGTATCTGTTTCAAACAACATTATACTTTGTAACTTGTTCCCGGGTTATGGGAATTGCATACAATGTTATCATCTTGTTATATGATTCATGTATCATGTTTATGCTTATGGCTATGTTGTCATGAATACTGACTAAACACGACACAAGTCCCCTTGTTGTTGGGTGTCGTCATGACACGCTTGTCATCGTTATTATTATTGCACCTCTATCGCTTACCATGTGTTATGACGATTCCCGTCTTGTTACATCCCCGTGTTTCCGCTCTTAGCGGGGGTGTGACAATATGACCAGGCTTTCCACATTTGAAGCAAATATTTGACCCCCAATTGCATTCTCCTGAATGCTCCTTCCCATATTTACCACATTTCTTCAACCCTGCACTAGATCTTACCACACGCCGGTCACCCACCTTCGCCACCTTATTGTTTGGAGCGGCTCTGCCACGTCCAAACCGTTTCCCATTCCAGTTTCGGTCACCACCACCCTTCTTGTTCACCTCATCCACCACCACCTCTCGCTCGTCATGCAATCTTCCTGCTAGATCAACCACTGAACTAAACGTACTCGGTCGGGCAACGATCATGTGCCTATGGATGTCTAATTGAAAGCCCTTGATATATCTTTTCATCTTTCGCGACAGAGGTGTCACCTGATCTGGCACTAGTCGTGCCATTTCGTTGAACTTGGTGGTGTACTGCTGATGCGTCATGGTTCCCGCCTCCAGCTGCAGGAACTCTCTCTCTCAACCTTATCCATCTCCCTATGAGGACAAAACTCCTCAATCACCAACTCCTTTAGCTCCGCCCACTTCATCCTTCCAATTGCCCGACTACCCTTGGCTTGGACAATATTGTCCCACCAGCACAAAGTCGAGTCCACAAACGAGTGGGCAGCAAACTTCACCTTCTGGTCCCCTCGGCACTCGCTGATATCAAGTACCGCCTCCATCTCTCTCACCCATCAGTGAGTAGCAGCAGTGCCATTACCATCAAAGGTTGGGGGCTTGCATCTTTAAAATGCCCCGTAGTTGCAGCCTCGTGTCGCCACCGACACAGACTCTTCTTCCTTTTCTTCATCATCAGAGAGAACTATCTCGGTCTCCGGTCGCTCCCGTCCTCCTTAGGACCTATTCCTCTCTTTTCGTTCTCCTTCTCCTACAACCTTTGTCACTTTAGTCACTACATCAGTATCTAAATCTACAGAAAGCACATAAACCACATAACATATGCACATAATACCGGTTAACATTAAAGAAAATATCCGATGGCACATAGCTACTCGGGCTGGCATCTCTTCCCTTTCATCCCATTTTCAGTTTAAGTTTAGATTTATTTTGAAAATTTATCCGTTTCACTTAAACTTTTGGCTCTGATACCAACTTGTAAGGCCCCATTCCCGGGACGCTTATAGCTAGCCAATCATCGCACATAAAACATATAATTACATTAATTTAAATAAAACATTGTAAGGAAAACATTAAAAACAACATTTCATTTAATCATAAATGCTTTTGCAAATTAATACAACATTTGTTAAAAAAACATCGTTTGTTCGCATTACATTGAAAAAACATTATACAAGAGAATGCCATCCAAAAATGAGCCAAGTAGCCGCCCCGTGCCATGCTCAGCAAGAATTACCTACCAACTGGAAAATGCATAAAAATTAGCGTTGCTGAATGAGTTCTAGTCTTAAAATAAAAAATACTTTAGTTTCGTTAAAATTGTTCTTTTCTTTCATACATGATCTGTGACATCCCGCACTTTCAGGTCAACACCGTTAACTTCTGTTAACTTATAAATTCTCGCTAATTCTCGCCAACCGATTATTCTTTAGTCTTACGTGTTTGTTTAAATTTCTATGAAACAAATATAATAATAAAAGAAACTAAATTGTAATTATAATGATTATTGAAAACAACATTTCAATTCTATATATATTAAAAGTAAATTTATAAAACAATTATCCTAAGGCCCAACTAAGTAACCGACACCCCGTTATTGCTCATCGTGGACTCTTCCTTTTTTTCCCATAATGCACTAAACGCTCTAAGAGATCCCCAATATCGCAATAGCCGTCGACCGCTTCTATTTCACAAGTTTCCCTTCAGCAATCCTTTGGCATAAGGTTCCCTTCGCTGATCGCTGCCGTCGATCATTTCCGTTGCACAAGACCTCCATCGGCAACCTTCCTCGCGACGACCCTACCGGTCGGATTAGTTTCCGCACTTGTTCTCACTTCGGGTAGACTTGGTCGGCAGCCTAACAGCGAACCGCATCCCATTCGGTACGTTTCTCTTCAATGGTTCTTGTATTTTCCATGTATGTCGTTGGTTTCGGTTTCGGTTTCGGTTTGGTTCGGCGGGGGCGCGGTGCGAAATGTTCATACCTATTGTGAATGTCGATCGTTGTGTGTGCATGCTATGGTGTCTATATGTGTATATATTCGTTTGTACGAGTGCTACGTATACATACATGTTTATCCACTTGTGAATGAGCGGAGTGTTTGGCCGAGGGTTTTGCCTTGTTTGGGTGCAAGTTGTTGTACGTGCGTGTGTGTGTATATATATATATATATATTCGATGATGATGTGTACGTATGACTGTATGCTTTCTTCAATGCGCATGTGGGGGTATGTGATCGTATGTTAACTTGTGTGCATGGATGGTGTCTACTGCGATGTAGATATGCATGCCTATATGTGTGATGGTTACATCGAGGATTAGAAGCACATAGGTCAGTGTTGGTGGGTTGTGTTTGTGTTGGCAGTTTTAATAATGTACGGTATAAAATTGGATAGTTTTAGTGGGTTAGTTTTACTAATCCACATGTGTACATGTACGTGGATATTTATGGGTGTATATATATGATATATGTCGTGTGAATGTATGTGTATTTTTTTTCTTTGTTAAAAAATATAAAAGAGTGGTTCTAAAACTCACATTAGCAGTCTCTTCGGGTAAGACTTCCTTCAAACCCGTTGAGAACACCATACACACACGAACATGCATAAGCACCTAAAACCCACTAGAAACACACACCAGAACACACACATACATGCATAAGCACACAACCGAGGATAAGACCAGTTGAGAACAATATAAACACACGAATTCTTACCTTGAATTCGACTTTTGCACAGGTTCTCCAAAGTACCCGAGAGTTTCAGCTCTCTTTTTTTCTCTCTCTCAACAATCTGAAAGAAATGGGTGTGTAGGAGGTGATGGGCGGCCATCACCTTTTACACCCACTTTTTCAAACATTTTGTCGGTTTGGACACTTTTTACACTTCAACTTGGGTAAAATATATTTTCTCTTTTTCTTCAATTTATTCTTCGTTTTTTATCTTTTATAAATAACCGGGTATTAAAGTTGAAAAGATAAAAAAATATTGAATTTTATGATAAATATTTTTTTTTGAAAAACTGATGTCGTGAAAAAAAAGTTATAAACGTTTTAAAAAATGGTGCAAATGGTATTTGATTTGTACGTGATAAAAACTGGCGATCCAATCAGTGAGAACACACGTAGAGACAATAACGTATTGAATCTAACGTCAAGAATCGATTAGGAATCAATCTACAGCGTTCTATGAACTTGGAGTACGAACTTAGAGGCTTTAGGACGGCTAGGGTACGTCTGGAGTCGAATTGGATTCAATGCTAACTTTTTTCCACGAATTAGGTGGTATTTATAGGTTAGGGTTACTCGTTCATGCGACTGAACCATTAGCATGGTTCATTCGTGCGATTGAGCCATGCGGTTGATCCATTCGCACCACTGAGTGTTCAGTCGTACGACTGAGTCAGACGCATGAAGTTGTTCAGACGTATGAACTATTTAGGCGCATGGACACTCAGTCGCATGGCCATTCGGACGCATGACCACTGTTAGGGCGCATGGTCCAGTCGGACGCATGAGAACTTCACTTCATCAAGTTTGAATGTATTCAATATTATAACATTATGCTTAACACTTCAAAGAATCACAAACCTATATAATCAAGTCAATATGCGTTAAACAACTCATTAATAAAATATTAAACATTATAGACACAACCAAACATTTTGTATTTCATTAAGTACCTAATAATTACATAAGTGTAAGACATATTACATTCAGATCAGGATCTAGGTACATATATGTATCAACAAATTCCCCCTTGGACCTAGATCTATCTATCGTCTAACATCTTTCATGATTTCCTCAAACTTCTTGTACTTAGCTTCTTTAGTGACTCTTGTGTTTATCTCAAAAGCAAAACATAGTCTTATTACTTTCTGAAACTGTAAAGCTTGTATAATATCCTGTGGGTCGTAGAACAGTGGCCATTTGTATAAAGTATAAACATCTTGTGCTGACAAATTGGTGAGCCACATCGGGTCAAACATCCTTATCGTTTCCATTGTGCCATTCCTGTTCAAGACTATTACAGCCTCTCCCGTTCTCCAATCGTAGTACCACCATTTGAAGTGTGGAGTGAAGTCCTGTGGCATCTCACATAGTGAGATCTTTGACATTCTACGTGGTGGACTCCATTTCAGCACTACTCTAGGTTTGCCAGTTATGGCATCAACCTCAGATCTTCTGATGTACCTTGTTGGTTGTTGAGGTTTGAAGTTGACCCATTTGGTATGGTACTCCCTCTTTAGAGTAGCTTCAAACCAGCCTGACATCTTACGAGGGTCAGCATATAGCAAGTTTAACTTTGCTAACTGGTGCTCAAAACCTGGAAGAGTCTTCAGATCGTGTGGAAATCTGAAGTACTCTATTCCCTTCTCACGTTTAACCGCGTAAACCTTGAGGTCTGCCCAATGTGCCCACGCTATGATCCTGCCTGCCACCTTTTGATGTTTCTTGACCTTATACAGTTTGGTGTAGATAGTTGACGTTGTAGCTCTAGGTTGGCTCTGATTTCTTCAAAACATGCTGCCCATTCAACCTTTTTGATGTTGACTTCGGCGGCTGAGGCTTGGGCCTTCTCTTTATCCTTTTTTAACTCTTGCTCCATTTTATCCAGAGTCTCAAAAGTGTCACTGATAAAAGTTTCTCCCATATATGGAATGACATTTCCCTCATTATCAGTGTACTCTGGATAGTGTTGTGCAGTGACATCTTCAATCTCGATCTCATCGACATCTTGAAGCTCATCGTCACTCTCCTTTTGCACAGTTGGAGCATCTTTTACAATCTCATCACGATTGAGTCGGAACATTTCAGCCAGTTGCTCATTGGTGAGATCATGAATTATTTCTCCTTCTTCAGGAGTGTAATTCACTGATCTCCTGACAATCCCCTGTAGATCAAGAATCATTATGAGTTGAGTCTTGATCTGTTGGAGGGGAGCAACATCATATTCATCTCCTTGAAAATTAGGATCTGCTTGATTTAAAACATGTAACACATCAATCATTTAGTCAACAAACAGAACAGTAAACATTAATAATAACCATAAACATTAATTACATTTATTAGATACAGTATTTAAATACACATAATTTAAATAACATAAACAGCTATGCATTACGCTTGTCTTGAATAGCTGGTGTGTCAGTAGGATCAGCAGAAGATGATGGGCCTCCTTGGTCTTGATTTTTCTTTGTGCGCCTCTCTTGACCTTGAGCTGATGTAGATGCAGCTGCATCTCCTTCTGCATCATCATCATCATGATCGACATTATCACCTGCATCAGTGTCATCCCCTTGATCATCACAGTCATCATCATCATCATCATCATCACTGTCATCGACATCACCATCATCCCCATCTCCTTCTCGGATCTTTAGGGGCTCATCTTTGGATCCCTTCAGTCTCAGCATAAGCTTCTTGTTCTGGGCCTCTAAATCTTGTATCCTCTGTACTGAGGATGTATGCATCTTTCTCGGCTCTCTGATCTCTTGGCTCTAGGCCTCTATCCTTTGGGCTTAGGATGCATTAAGCTCCATCAGCTGATTAAGCTGAGAGGCTCGTTGTTCATCCGTCGCCAACAGCTTCAGCACTAACCGGTTAAGGTTAGCCAACTGCTCCTCCAACCCGACATATGGGCAAGCGGATCCAAAAATAGGTGGGACCTGTGAAGAGGTCCCAACTCCATGGGCTGTGGTGGTGGTAGTGGATGTAGGGAAGATTGGGGTTGGTATCGATGTGGATAGCTGTGGATGAGCTGTAGTGGTGGTGGATGGGAAGTGTGTATCTAGTGGAGTAGGTGTGGAAGTGGTGTATGAGCTAGTGGTAGTGGTGGGTGGAATGGTGGTAGTGGTGGTAGAGGATGTAGTGGTAGTGGTGGTAGGTGGAATGGTAGTAGCTATGGTGGTGGCTGTGGTGGTGATAAAGGTGATTCTGCGTTTCTTCTTTTTTAAACCATGGGGCTGAGCCATCCTTTTCTTCCTGGATCCAGTCGAGGAGGATGTTCCCCCTAGAGTGCGGCCTGGCAGATCAGGAGTATAAGTAGGATCATCAGTAGTCTCTCCCAATCCGCCTGGGCGTTCACCGACCGCCCGGAGCCCTCATTTTGTGGGAACGACTTTACTTCCCACAGTCCGAGTCAGAGGCTCCTCATCTGACTCCTCCTCTTCCTCACCAGGCATGAAATCCTGGTGGAACCCAGCAGTCTCCGCTCCATCTCTAGTGGGGGCAGATGCTGGTAATGGAATATCAGCAGTGGGGCCCCTTTGTTGAGTGGGTCCAATATCTCCTTCATCCCTGCTATCATCGTCATTAGAGTCATGCTCTAGGAGCAGTAGCTGCTCGTCGTCAGAGTCACTATCTGTGTGACGCCACTTACGTCTCCCTGGTGCCACATAGCTCTCATTGGCCAGATGGCCTATCAGTCTCTTCACTTGGGGCTTTACTTGCTTACCCCTGTAAACTCTCATACGACCCAGGGTAGTATCATCCATGATCTCTAAAACCACAGCATCGTGGCTTTCTTTCGGAAGGGATGGCAGTTTCTCATTGAAAATCAGCTGCAAGAATCTGGGGTACATGCAAAAACCCTCCTTACCCTTTGCCTCCGGATTCTCCACAAGGTAAGAGAAGATCATGCTTGAGAAGCTGAAAGTATAGTTCAGCACCAGTGCCACATAGGCATTCTGGATCTGGTCTGAAAGATCATCAAACCCACCTCTTCTAGAAGCAATGCACTTTAATATGACATGTGCTAAGTACTTGTACTGGGGACACAGGTTGCTTTTATTGAGCACACCTGAGTTGATGTCCCCAGCATACTTAATCCTCAGAAAGCATCCTCTTACTGTCAGTGGATGTAGCTTGGTGGGATCATCAGTATCGTTGCCCAGCTCAAGTACTCTCTGAATATCGCCAGTAGTGATCTCGATAGCCATCCCACAGATGGAGCTTCGTATGCTATACGGCTCTTGTGATCGATCAACAGAAGCATTCTCCCAAAATGCCTGCTGTAAAGACCTGTAGGGAGTGCAAGGAGTAGAAATGGCCTTGTGGATCCTTGATCGCCTAAGAAATGCGATGATCTCTATAAACTCGGTGCCATTCCGAGTAGTATGGTCGAGATGAGCACATATGTTGTGCTTAGGGTTGATTGACCATCTAGCAGCCATCAATCTGAAACACAAGTCATATAATCATTAGATACTCACATAACACAAATCAGTTCTAAGTATCTTGTTTCAATTCATTCTGATTCATTCATGCGAATGAATCATGCGACTGTGGTATGTCGGTTATCCTATCATGCGACTGGACTCATTCGGGTGAATGAACATGCGACTAAGTACAATCGATTGGCTGATCCTGCGATTGATTCAGTCGGCCAACTGAGCTCATTCGCATGTCCCATTTGGCCGATTGAGCTATTCATCCGGCTCAATCGTGCGATTGTAGTTCATCCATCTGATCAATCGCATGACTTACTGTTTGGTTGACTTAGGTTCGAGTCTTGACCAAATCATGAAATTAAGCATTGTGAAAAGGTTCTTTAGACTCGCAATCACTTAACTAATAACCTAATAACCTTATTTTTAACATTTTACATGGTTTCAGTGGGTTATTAGGCCATTGAGTGGTTCGGTTCTTGTTTCAATCTCGAATCACTAATTAGGGCACCAATTTCTTCTGATTTCAGTGTGATTTCATCACATTCTACCTGTAAGAAAGCAGACGCACTTCAAAATATCAAGAAGGAAGATTAATTGAAGTCTAAAGAGATTTGGGCAGAGTAACGGTATGATGTGCAATTTAAGGGCGATTGGGAGTGGTGAGAAGAATGCGATCGACTGTGGCCCTTTATATACTGAATCGCAGTTCAATCGGGCGACTGAACTCATTCGCTCAGTTCATTCGGGCGAATGAAGCTCAGTCGAGCGATTGACTCAGTCGATCACCTTCAGTCGGTCGACTGACTCAGTCGCACTCTCCCAATCAGATGAATGGCACATTCTGATAACCCATTCGGGTGAATGGCTCATACTCATGTCCTTTCGGCTGTTTAATGCATGAGTATGGTCTATTCGCCTGATTGGTCCACACTCATGGTCCAGTCGTGCGAATGGGTCATACTCTTTAAATTTTTCTAACTTCATGACCATTTGACTTTTAGACCCATTTAAACTGTTGATTTAACATTATGAACACATGATCATCTCAGACATGATCATTTTAACTTAAAACTTTTAATCACCTCAAACCTGATCCTTTTAAGATGATAAGGTCCCTTATCAACTTCCATGACATAGTCCGATACTAACATACTGAATTTGACAAACTTTGTACAGAATAATACTGAAAACTTAAAAAAATAAGACATGTTTTTATGTTTTTGTGAGAGTTAATTCCTAAGATGTAGTTCTAAGGAATGATTATTTTGAGAGAGCAGCCTCAATCATTTAAACCATACATGGATCAATTCAAGTTGGAATCACACAGGATATTCAAATCATTCAGGACAAGTTATTAAAAACAACTTTGATGCTCTTTCCTTTTTTTTTCATCTGGAGTCATTTAGCAATTTTTAGGAAATCATACTAGTACTCTTAGGTCCCCACACTGATTTGAACTTTCAAGAATTGTAGCCACAGTGATTGTCAGTATACTTGTCCTCTTAGATCCATACATAGACTTTCAACACCGTTTGGTGATCGTTTTAAGGTTTGTTTATTTCAACAAGCATTTGTGGATCCCACACTCATATGGTAATCAACATTCCTCAGCAGATTTTTGAGTGGTCTTAGAGTAGTGTTCAAGAAGCGACTATTCATAGAATTTTCAAAAAGAAGCCAATCCTCAGGTCAGTGCCATCGCACAGCAGAGAGGCGACAAACAACAATGAGTTCTAGAATATATAGGTTATGCTTACCCTCAGGTCAATGCCACCACACAGCAGAGAGGCACATAATCTATCTTCTTGTTTGAGCATTTTTTCTTCTTTTAGCACAAATCTCACCAACAACCTAGGTTATCAGTTTGATTGTATTTGCATTTTTCATGTGCTTTTGCTCATGCTTTGGTCTTACGCACACTTTTGTGGCGTTTATTTTGCTCGTCACCCCTTATTGGAATTTTGTTGATTGTGTTAACCAGGGATAAGGTGTTACCCACAGCTAGTCAAACATTATAGTTTAATCTTGAGATCACCAAAAGGTCTAGTCATCTATTATGTTGAATCTACCGACATATCAACTGTGGTCTAGCAACCTCTAGGTCTACTTTCTTTGTGTTATCTTAGTAGTAGCTAGCTTAACTATCATATTTTCTTTTATATTGCTCAGACTACACAGACTTATACTTGAACTCTGCATCTTTTTCAATTTTGATTTTTTAAAGTCCCAAATGGTTTGTACCTGTGTACTATCATATTCCACACATTAAATCGGTATCACACGTACGATCTTATTTATTATCAGCTTGCCTCTCCTTTTCCCTCGTTTTTTTTTCATACCTATTCTCCTCCTAAAATACTTAAACCTCTAAGGATTTGCGTTTTAGGATTTTAAAGAGCAAGAAAAGACACTAAGTGTAATTAACATACTAACATTAAAAAAAACAAGATAATTAACCTTAAATAACACTAAAATTTAAAACATAAAAAAAATTAGATGCGAGCATCGAACTATACATAGTCATCTTAAGGAATGACCTCACTTTTCTTTTTAACGCCATTGACCTCTAACAGATATAGAAAATGTGGTTTATCAAAAGCCTTTGTATAGAGGTTAGCACGTTGAAAATCAGTGTTTATTTTTATCACATCGATTAAATTCTTTTCAAAATAGTCACATATGAAGTGATATTTGATTTCGATGTGTTTGGTCTTAGAATGTTGGACCGGGTTCTTAGTGACTGCAATCGCAGCAGAGTTATCAACAAATATAGGAGTGGAAGTGAAATGCATACCGTAATCCTGCATTTGCTGTTGAATCCATATGATTTGGGAACAGCAGCTTGCAGCAGCAATGTATTCGGCTTCACAGGTTGACAAGTCAACCGAGGTCTGCTTCTTACACTGCCAGGTTACTAATCTTCTCCCAAAGAACTGACACCCTACTGATGTAGACTTGTAGTTCATCTTGCAGTCGCCGTAATCCGAGTCACTATACGCTATAAGTTCAAAGTCATCATCATGAGGATACCACAACCCAAGTGTGGGTGTGCCCTCAAATAACAAAATATCCTTTTGACCCCAATTAGATGGTTCACCTTAGGCTTTGCCTGATACCGCGAGCATAAGCATGTCGCATACATGATATCTGGTCTTGAGGCAGTGAGATACATGAGAGATCCAATCATCCTTCGGTACATAGTGGCATCTACCAGATCACCATTCTCATCGGGTGCTACATCATGGTTTGTAGCTAGTGAAGTGCCAGCTGTGGAGGCATTCTCCATGTCAAACCGATTGAGAATATCCCCTACATACTTGGTCTGATGTAAGAAGATTCCATTTGGTGTATGATCCACCTGTAACCCGAGAAAGAACTTCATCTCCCCCATGGCACTCATCTTAAACTCCGCCTTCATAACTGTTTCGAATTCTTTGCATAATTCCTCGTTCTTTGAACTGAAGATTATGTCATCTACATAGATCTGTACTAGCAGTAAGTCTCCATCCTTTTCTTTGATAAATAGTGTGCAGTCAATGACTCCCCTACGAAATCCGTGTTTCACAAGATGAGTTGAAAGTTTCTCATACCAAGCCCTTGGAGCTTGATGAAGCCCGTATAGATCCTTGTCGAGTTTGTAGACTCTATCCCGATGATATGGATCCTCAAATCCCTCGGGTTGACTAACATACACGGTTTCTCTGATCTCACCATGAAGGAATGCACTCTTCACATCAAGTTGATAAACTTTGATTTTCATATAAGATGCATAGGCACGAAAGATGCGGATGGCTTCCATCCTTGCCACTGGTGCAAATACTTCATTGTAGTCAATACCTTCAACTTGTCGAAAACCCTGAACAACAAGCCAAGCCTTGTTTCTGATGATCACCCCTTGATCATCTTTCTTGCATTTCAAGACCCATTTTGTGCCAATGACTTTAGCACCTTTAGGTCTATCGACTAATGTCCATACACCTAACTTCTTAAACTGAAG
Source organism: Flaveria trinervia (assembly GCA_025506515.1). Classification (NCBI taxonomy): domain Eukaryota; kingdom Viridiplantae; phylum Streptophyta; class Magnoliopsida; order Asterales; family Asteraceae; genus Flaveria; species Flaveria trinervia. The sequence continues at coordinate 32,622,435 of CM046450.1, read as the reverse complement.
AAGTTCTTCTTGCATGGCACTAACCCAAGCCTCATCATTTAGTACTTCACTAACATACTTTGGCTCAAACAAAGACACAAAGCAGCGGTATGCACCGTCATGAAGGTATCATTTTTCCATCACGGAGGCATAATCACCTGAGTATAGCTGATTTCTAGTTTGAACCCCTGATCTCACATATCCAATGGATGATAGACGTTTAGACGTGATCCAGGAGTTGTTGGAACAACCACCTTAGAGTTAAGATTATGAGCATTTGGTTCTAGGTTGGAGGCAGTCGGAGTCTGAGTAGCTGATGATTCCGAAGTATCACTAGTCGATGCTGGGGAACTTGTGGTAGTCGGAACCTGTACATCCTGGTTGATCTGATCATTTTCTTCATTGTCTTCATCAGAGGATGAATCACTCACATCAACTGCTCCCCATGAGTTGGTAGTTTCATGACTTGTTGAATCTTGAGATGGTGTTTTCAATGCATCATACATCATCTTGTTTGCCAACTCGTCTTCTGAAGCGGGAACAGGTATGTGGAAGATCTTGAAGAATCCATCATAGTTGAAGAAGTAGGCAGGCCCTTTTCCAGCAGGTGGTGTGATATATCTCTGAACATCAACATTGCACCACACCTCTACTTGGCCTGTTGAGTTGTTGTAAACTCTCTTGTTTGGTATGTTGTATCCTAGAAAGATCCCTTCATCAACCTTCTCACTGAATTTTCCCTCCTAAGTCTTCTTTAGCAGGGTGCACGGAGCACCAAATGGCTCGAGATATTCCAAGTTAGGTTTACGTCGCTGTAATAACTCGTAGCAGTTTTTCCATGGCGTTTTACTACCAGAACTCGATTAAGAGTATAACATGCATTTGCCACTGCTTCATTCCAAAATTGGATAGGCAGTTTCAAGTCTGCCAGCATTGTCCGTGCCGTCTCTATCAAGTTGCGGTTCTTTCATTCAGCAACGCCGTTCATCTAAGGGGTATAAGTTGAGGTAAATTGATGCACAATTCCCTTTTCCTTGCAATAGGCCTCCATCCTCTGATTCTTAAACTCGGTTCTGTTTTCTGAGCGCACCTGTCATACCTTCAGCTTGTATTGGGATTCCAGTGTAGTTACCAATTCCTTGAAGGTTTCAAATGTTTCTGATTTGGATTTCAGAAACATTACCCAAGAGAACCTTGAGTAGTCATCAGTAACTACACAGCAATACAAGTAGCCAGCGATGCTTCTTGTACTGACTGGACCAAACAGATCCATGTGAAGAAGCTCAAGAGGAAGGTCTATAGAATGAACTTTCTTTTCCTTATGAGACTTCTTCGTCTGTTTACCCTTTTTGCATGCAACATAGAATTCCGGGAGTTGAAAGTTTTTGACATTTACTCCCCTCACAAGATCATTCTGGATCAAGTGATTCATTTTCCTCAGATTTATGTGTCCCATTCTCCTATGCCAGGAGATGGAGTCCTTCTCAGTAGCTTTGGACAAAAAGCATTGGCTTCACTATCTGTTGTGGATGCCTTTGAGAGATCCAAGACATAAAGATCATTATATCTTGAAGCTGACATTAGGATCTGGTCCTCCGGGATCATGTATTCCTTCTTTAGAACGTATCACTTTTGGTTGTCAAAAACTACCCTGAATCCTTTATCACAGATTTGAGAGACAGAAAGCAGGTTATTTTGTAATTGTTGGACAAAGTTTACCTTATCAAACTTAACCTTCTTATTTCCCACTTGTCCTTGGGCTGTGATACACCAACCTTTGTTTCCAGCAAATGAAACATGCCCTCCTTTAATTTGTCTGACATTTGATAAGAGAGCTCTATTCCCTGTCATGTGCCTGGATGCTCCGCTATCAACAATCCACGTGTTAGTCTCGGAACTATAGCGAACACCCTGCACATTCAATGAAAACATTAGTTCATGTTAGGAACCCAACCTTAACTGGCTTGGTTTCCCTGAGGCATCACATATCACAAACTCAACCCACTGACCCTTTGAGGTTAAGGATTGATCATAATTCTATGTGTTCTTATTTTCAGGAACTGAGGAGGTTTTTTCTTTCCATAATCTAGATTTGTGTAAGGCTTGTTTGTGATAAACAGACGACTGGTTGAACTTTGGGTTTACAATCCCTTTTAGGAGGCGTCACTAAGTTCCTCTTAAAAGATCTAGATGTAGATGCAGAAAGATCAACCTTCTTCCTCGGTGTCTGGTAATAAGGACAGTGAGACGCTATGTGACCATACTCTCCACAGTTATAGCAGGATCTGCTTTCAACTTTACGGTTTATTCGTTTTGATGGAGATGTACTTGTCACACGGTCAACCTTACTGTTTTTGAACTGAGACACTACTTTGTTAGATGTATGAGTTTGTTTTACAAAATTAATTGCTTTATCTAGTTTTATATCTTTAATCTCATGTTTCCCTGGACTGTGACATGATGCACATGATTGATTAGATTTTATAGTCTTTTTAGGTTCTTGTTTAACTTTGTTTGACCCTGACTTTAAGCTAACTTTTCCAAATTATTTTTCCAGGTTAACACATGGCATCTTTCCTCTTGCCTTTGAGGTGTCCTCCTTTTGTTTAGAATCGGATTCACTTGATTTACTTATGGAATCTGGATCATTTACAAGAGGAGTAGACACCATGTGACCCTTGATGGGGTTATTGTTAATTGGTTTAGTGTTCATCAAGGTCTCAGGTGGTGGTGGAACCACTTTGTATCCCAGTCCCTCCCTATTATTTCTCTCTTACTAAGTGTTGGACAATGTGTGATGAGCTTGTCCAACTATGCAGTTTTTGTTTTAATGAATTGACTTCTACTTCTAAAATTGTTTTTGCTTCTTAGTGTCCTCAAGAGAGTTCAGATAGAGCCTAATGTCATTTTCTTGGTTAAAGGCAACTACCTCAGTTTCCCTAAGCTTTTTATTTAATAGGTCTATCTTTTCCTTGTAACGGTGCTTGTTTTGTTTTAACACTCTATTCGCTTCTGTGCACAATTCCAGATCCTTTACTAAGCTATCATTATGATCTAATAGCCTCGCCAATTTGGATCTATAATTTCTCGGAATTTATTACATTCTAAGAAGCATGATTATTAAACAGTTGGTCAGTAGTACTTACCTGGGATGTTGAAGAAGAATCAGCCATAAGTGCTGGCTCGGTTGTCGCTGGTTCTGGTGATTCTGATGATGATGCAGATTTTTCTTTTTCAGGCAGGTAGTTGACCACATTTGCAGTATCTTCAGAATTTGACATCGCGAGCTCTACTGCTATATCTCCTTCACTTGCAGAATCGTCATCAATATCCTCCACACTAGCTATATTGGACTTTCCTGGTGAGACGAACCGAAAGCTCCAGTCCTGTCCTTCATCTTCATTAGCAGTTAAGGCTTTTGGATCCTTACTTGATGAGTTAGAATTACTAGCTGTGGCATTGTCTTGACAGTTAAATGACGAGAAGGGATTTCCATTACCTGTCTTCGTTGGTTTTATACACTCCCTCTTGAAGTGTCCCTTCTCACCGCAGTTGAAACATGTAACCTTTGACTTATCAAACCCAAAGGTTGTGTCTTTTGTTGCAACCAGGTTCTGTCCGGTCTTTTTTACAAACTTTTTAGCTCGTCGGACAGCACTCGCCAGAGCCCACATTATGTCCATACGTTCCAACTCCATTTCATCCACCTGCTCATAATCTTCATCTGCCAGGTGGCAGTTACCTATCTTTCCAGCAACTAATCCATTGTAGGATTGAACCACCGCAACCAAGAGGTCCATATGTTCTCTGGCCTCCTCCACAGTTACATTCCCGAGGTTGTCGGTTTTAAGCTTTGCTGCATTAGCTTCAGGTATCATATATTGGGTGCTAGAAGACCCTGACATTTCGGATCCTGAAGTTAAGGGTTGTGCTGGAACTGCTGCGCTTGAGATGAAGGCGGTTTGCAGTGGTGCTCCAGATGTCTTGACTGAAGAAGTGGCATTGTAGAGTGTAGGATTCTGATCGTAGTTTGCCTTTTGGGCTCGATACTTCATCCTAAGCTCCTCTTCTCTCAGTTTCAGAATGAAGTCATTTATATCTAACTTCGAGAGCATTCCATTCTGTCTGAGATTTGAAACAAACGAAGCCCATTTTTCTGGTAATCCATCAGCAAAGTTGGATACCTTATCTTCCATCAAAGTAACCACTCCATGAGTGTGCATCTCACTCATCAAGTGGTAGAATCTATCGATCACATCATCAAGGCCTTCTTTTCCCATAGAAGAGAAGTTGTCAAACTCCTTCTTCAAGGTTTTTGCCTTGATAGCCTTCAGAGAAGCATTTCCGTCACACCTCTTCTCCAACGCATCCCAAAGTTTCTTTGCTTGAGTATACTCCGAATATTGATGGAAAATATCGTTCGGAATAGACTAAGTAAGCAATGCGTAGACTTTCTTCTCAGCATTGTGTTTTACCTTCTGTGCATCCGACATGCCACTTAGAGTAAGTTGTACTCCGTCAGCTCCAACTGGCATGCTATACCCCGACTCTATTGCCTCCCACAAATTTGTATCCACTCCATTTAAGTAGATTTCGAAATGTTTCCATTGTGGGTAGTCATCTAACGTGATCAGCTTCGGGGGTTTATTGTGAATCTCCACTTCGTTCTCTAACAGCAGTAGATTCTGAATACGTGTATCTCTACTTGCTGTGTATCCTGAAAACTGATCCTCCATTTCACTTAACTTTACTATTTAACAAACTACTGATGAATGCGAATGAAGGTATGCGATTGGGCTTATTCGGGCGATTGAACAAGTGCGGATGGTTTAATCGTGCGACTAAACAAAAGTGGATGAGTCAGTCGTCCGAATAAGCTAATGCGGTTGAGCAATCCGAATGAAGATCTCAGTCGTAGGAATGAGGGTACAAATGAGTTCAATCATGCGATTGAAGAATGTGAATGAACTCAGTCGTGCGATTGAGCCAATCATGCGACTGAACCTGCTGAAGTTTGATAATTCGTAGGTTAAACTTGTTTTGGCCGTAAAAACTCGAATTTTACTAAACCCTAATAGCCGTATGCTGGAAAAACTACACTTTTCGATCAGGAAACGTCCAAGACTCCGTTAGACACAAAAAGATTGCGTTTGTGATGCAAAAACACAATTTTGTATCAAAACGATTGAATCAACACGTAATCAAGAGCCAATGCTCTCATACCACTTGTTAGGATCTGGTATTGACCAAACACCAACAGATTAACGTGTTAAACCAAACCAAATACTGCAGAATCCTATTTGATTGGTGATCCAATCAGTGAGAATGCACGTAGAGACAATAACGTATTGAATCTAACATCAAGAATCGATTAGGAATCGATCTATAGCGTTTGATGAACTTAGAGTACGAACTTAGAGGCTTCTGGACGGCTAGGGTACGTCTGGAGTCGAAGTGGATACAATGTTTTTACACGAATTAGGTGGTATTTATAGGTTGGGGTTGCTCGTTCGTGCGACTGAAACATTAGCATGGTTCATTCGTGCGATTGAGCCATGCGGTTGATCCATTCGCACCACTGAGTGTTCAGTCGTGCGACTGAGTTAAACGCATGAAGTTGTTCAGGCGTATGAACTATTTGAACCCTCCCCTATATATGTATATATATATGCATGTATATATATATAACATATATATATATATGTGTATGTATGTATGTATATATATACATATATATATATACATACATATATATGTATGCATATATATATATACATATATATATATATATGTGTATATATATATATATATATATATATATATATATGTACATATATATATACATATATAGGTATAGGTTATGCTAAACATACAATTTTGCTTAAAAAGTCTAGGAAAGCTTGTTGTATTGACAAGTGGATTTATATATATTAACTCAAGGGTATACTTGTAATTAGTCATTGTACTTAAAAGAGAAGTTATATTTATCAAACACATCCAATGCCTAGAAATGCTTCCTACGCTTTTTATGCAACCAACCCTTTTTAACCTAATTTACCCCTATATATATGTATATATATATATGTGTATATATATGTATATATATATATGTACATATATGTATATATATATATGTATATATATGTGTATATATATGTATATATATATATGTATACATATATAGGGGAGGGTTCAAATGAGAATCACTTTTTTTTGTGAGAACTCTAAGAACCAATCTCAGCCACACATTTTTTATCACATGCAATTTCCCTCTTTCTTTAAACGTTCGTAACTTTTTTTCACGACATCATTTTTTCAAAAAAATTTCACCATAAAATTTAGTATTTTTTTTATCTTTCCAATGCCTACCATATTGATATACTTTTCTAAAAAAATCGTACATCCATTGTTTACATATGTGTAAATCTAGTTATACACATGTGTAGTACTGGATTTACACATGTGTAAATCCGATATTACACATGTGTAAAACGAATTTCGTTAAAAAAACAGATATTTTTTTATTTTTTATAAATTCTTTTATATTTTTTATATGAAAGAGGGAAAGTTGGGGAATATTTTTGTGTTCTTATTTTTTTATTTTTATGTTATTTTTTTATTTATAAAATTTTAAATATGTTTTTATTAATTACAATTCTGCCATTGAGAACTAGTGGTTGAGATTGGTTCCTAAAGTTCTCACAAAAAAAACTAGTTCTCATTTGATCCCTCCCCTACATATATGAGTGTGTGTAGTTTAGTTAGAAGCCATGTGGACGAAAAACTAATCATCTATTACATGTTATAATGTATAGGTTATGGGCCATCAAAGGGCCATCAAATTAACATATTGAAAATAAGAACTAGACTTTATTAATTTATAAGAAGGTGCAAGTTATGAATGCTAATTCTTTAGGTTTAATATTGTTGAAAAGGTTTAAATCATTTGAAATATATGGTGGTTGGATTAATGTGTTGTTACCATGTCAACGTGATGACAAGTGCAACACAACATATGTTCATGGGTGTTATTGTTATTGCTCTGTACGTAAGATAGGTAGATGCATAAATAAAAAAGGAACTATGTGGATCTTTGGTCTGTATGTATTAAACACTGTAAGTTAAACATGTTTTCTGATAACAATACATGTACAAGTAGTGACACACAATGGCTATTCATGTACGACATGATTTTTAGACAACCGTTGATGAAATGAGTCTTATACCCGAGCATATGATACATTATCATGGATTATGTATCTCTTAATTATATGCTTGATTAATTATCTCCAGCATGACTATTGTAAGGCCCCACTCTAGGGACGCTTACTGCTAGCCAATCTCGCACATAAAATGTATAATTACATTAATTTAAATAAAATATTGCAGCGGAAACATTAAAAACAACATTTCATTTCATCATAAATGCTTTTGCAAATTAATACAACATTACTTAAAAAACATCATTTGCTCGCATTACAATGCAAAAACATTATACAAGGGAATGCCATCCAAAAATGAGCCAAGTAGCCGCCCCATGAAATGGTGAGCAACAATTACCTGCCAACTGGAAAATGCATAAGAATCAGTGTTGCTGAGTGAGAATTAGTTTTAAAATATAAAATACTTTTACTTTCATTAAAAGTGTTCTTTTCTTTCATACATGATCACACATCATACATACATCAAGGTAATAATTATTATTTTCATCATCGTTCATTTCGTACATTTTGCAAATTTCGCACTTATCGCACTTTTCGTACCTTTATTATCTTTTCACTTCTATCTAGGTCTTGTCATATGCTTAACCCCCCTCTTTGAACACAAAGCCATAGTATCTAAGGTTAAACGACAAGGACCCCATATCACACATATCGCATGTATCGCACGTATGGAGTAGTCACATAGACTAACTCCCCCTGTGTGTGAACCTTTAAGGGTTAGCCAAGATCGCATACTATAACACACAGTTGAGCTAACAACTCTCAATGAGTTGTGATCTTCCTTTCATATGCTTGCAAGACTTTTCATTCCTTCATTATGTTTCGCTTTCATTATCATAGATCTTTTACTTCGTTAAGATAATACTTTACGTTCATCATAACAATCACACCACGTAAAGTCAAGTCATCATACATAATAAGGAACATAACATACAATCATACATAATCATCACACATCATCAGTCACACATCATCATGTATAAGCATCAGTCATACATCATCAGCATACATCGCCCATCACATCATGTATGACCTCAAAAGTCAACTTACTTAACTCTTTTCCCCCAAAAATAAGAAAATGTAATAAGTCTTTCAGGCGCATGAGCCCTATTTGGGCGTGTGAAGAACACTTAGGCATATGGAGGGCTTCCACACGCATGGGCACTATAGGGTGTATGAACCCTCAGTCACATGACTTTCAGGCGCATGACGTTCAGTCGCATGACTTTCAGGCACATGACCTTCAGTCGTATGACTTTTAGGCGCATGACCTTTGTTCGCATGACTTTCAGGCACATGAGCTTTAGTCGCATGAGCCCTAACTGGGCGCATAAGTAGCCTCATTCGTACCTGAACAACAAATTGCAGTTCCCAAACCTTCTCTAACATGTTCTAAGCTTATACCATCCATCCTAACCTTAGAAACCCATATGCATCATCATCAAACATAACCTGCTCAAATCCGAACCCCACCCAAATCGCACACAACACATACATACGGGTACACACCCAAACCTATCGAAAACATGTTCATATGCATTTCCAGCCACAAAATCGTTTAAAGCATGTAAAATAGGGGGTTCTAGAACTCACCTTAGCAGCCTTTTTGGGTAAGACTTCCTTCAAACCCATTTGCCTCAAGCTTCACCTCAAAACCCACTTGAATTCGACTTTTCCCCTTGATCTTCAAAACTCCCGAATGGTATTCTACCCCCTTTCCCCTTTCTTTCTCTCTAGCCGAATGGAATGGGGAGGATGAGGGGAGAGTGGGCGGCCATGCCCCCTTTATACCCACTCTTCCAAAGTTTTATCATTTTTGCCATATTTTACCCCTTAACTTGGGTAAAACGCTTCCTCCCCCCTTTCCTTTCTTTTTCCTTTTTTTTCTTCACCTTATTATTCCTTCTTTGGCTTTTAAAATAATTAAAATAGTCGGGTGTTACAACTATATGTATAGTTATAGCACGTTAAAAAAGAAAAATTAAACACGTGACATATTTTAATGTTAAAATAGTGAAAACCCAATAGTTTTATAATCGAGAATGTGTTTGCTTTTCTTTATGAACTAAAGAGACCATATTTCTTATACCTTTATTGTTTTTTTTGAATTAAAATATTGCTAACATACATGTGTGTATGTGTATGTATGTAACTTTCAAATGTTAGGGACTCCTTTTTAAGTGAAAAGCAAAGCGTGTTTGATATATGTTATTTTAGATACTAAATTTATGTGCAACTGGTTAATGGGTGTCAGAATGATATATTTCGGTTTACACTATAAACTATAAATTGGAAAAATAAAATCGATTTTGTTGTCAAAAATCAGTTCTTATCAACAACAATGTTTATATCATATGACCTACAAGAAATATTAGAAACAATTTTAATATAATTTCACTATTGGCGTATTGCTATCGTAAAATAACTTTGTAATAAATGTAAAAATATGTAATTCACAATATCTTCAAATGTTTTAATACTTTTAAGTTTGACCAGAAATCTAAACCCATTTTTTAAGTGTTACCGATACAATGAATGTAAATTTTGTATTAGTGAAAGATGATAGCAGTTACAGTTTTGGGGATTAGAAGATTTATCACATTTGTATAATTTTTGAATCAACATGTCACCTGATACTATACAAACTTTTAATTTTAAATATAAGAAAAGTCCAAACTTGTAACGGACTTATATTTATCACTATATATATTCATTAAGAACAAATTAAGATTTTAGTTATTAGATAAAAAGTTTGACTTGGAATCATTAATACGGTCAATTGAAAATTCAGTTAAATCAACATAAACTTTATCTCATTTTAGAGGACTGAAAACGGAATCTCAAACTATAGTAGAGGAGAGCGAGACAAACTAAGTCTAGGTGTTTCATCCGGTATATACAAGACAAGTAAGAAAGAAAGATATATACTAAAATTAGAGGACTGAAAACGGAATCTCAAACTATAGTAGAGGAGAGTGAGGGGCTGTTTGTTTTTTGACTGATCCGGCTGACCGGGCTGACCCGGCTGACTCGGTCAGTGTGTCACACCCCCGCTAAAAGCGGAAACACGGGAATGTAACGAGACGGGAATCGTCATAACACATGGTAAGCGATAGAGATGCAATAATAACAATGATGACAAGCGTGTCATGACGACACCCGACAACAAGGGGACTTGTGTCGTGTTTAGTCAGTTTTCACAACAACATAGCCATAAGCATAAACATGATATAAGATAAACATAGAAAATAACATTGTATGCAATTCCCACAACCCGGGAACAAGTTACAAAGTGTAATGTTGTTTGAAACAGGTACAACAATTGCTTCCAAAATGACAAGTTTAGCCCGAAAATGCATCCTAGGGTCTCCACTAAGACAGCACACCTAGAACCTCAGCTAGCATGATCACCTGAAAAGATATGCTCAAAATGGTCAACAAAATTGTTGGTGAGCTCGCAGGTTTAAAAGTAAATAAGTAATGATGTTGTATAAAGTTGTTGCAGAATACCGTGCATACAGTTATAAGCAAGCAAAATCACATGACAAGAGCTTTACAACCAAACCTAACGACGTACACCAAGAATCTTGTCGGAATATATTCACCCAAGGCCCGTTCCTGGCTTTTATTGGTACTAACTAGTATACCAACACGAGGGTGGGGGTGTCAACCCAGTAGTACTACCAATACCTATCCGTCAGTTCTCACACTAGAATTAAATAGTTGTAAAAAAGAACCACAAAGCAGACTCAAGCATGTATCTGATAAGTACCCACAAAACAGTAGCACGTTAATTCCAAGTATGTAAATTGTATGTATGTTGTATAGCATAGAAAACGGGTGAGCATACTTTTCCCCCATGTTTGTAAATGTTTGTAAAGTAGTATATGCATAAAAAGGGGCCACGAGACTCACATGTTAAGTGGTAAGTATGAATGATCAAGATTCCTAACAGTTGAATGCAATGAACAGTCAAACACTTATTAACAGTTATTTTTAAGCATTAATGACGTATATAAAGCGTATAGTAATGTTTGGTCGGTTCAGGTTGTATCGGTTCGGTCGTGGGTAGCACACACACAAGTGGACACACGTATCAGATCTTATATAGATCCAAATACTAAGAGTAGTCGTCATTGCTCATGACTTCGTATAAAGATCTCATTGTTACGAAAGATAGCACTTGTTAAGTATTTGTAGTTCCAAATGGGTTGACGGTACTTGTAAAATGTTAGGTGGATTTCAATTGAAATAGTATGTGCATGTTGATAGCGTTGACATTAATCTTTGTGGTCAAGCAATGACACTTTTACTGATGTTACCTTATCATCATCAGAGGTTCAAGAGGAAATTCACACTCAACATCATCAGTCACACAACAGGACCAGACGCTCGACTCAACACTCCATTCGTACAAATCAACCTTCAATCGTACGAATCAGCTTCATTGGCACGATTGAATCCTCATTCGTACGACTGGCATTCAGTCGTACCTGTAAGGCCCTGTTCCCGGGACACTTACAACTGGGTTCTCATCGCACATAAAACATATAAATTACATTTGTATTTCATAAAATCACAGCGGAAAACTAAAACAATCTTTCATTTCCATGTAAATGCTTTTGCAAATTAATACAACATTCATTACAAAATAGTTTGTTCGCATTACAATGCAAAAACATCAATCAAAAGAATGCCATCCTAAAAGGAGCAGAGTAGCTTCACGATGCCATCCTCAGCAATCATTTCCTGCCAACTGGAAAACATATAAAAAGTCAGCGTTGCTGAGTGAGCTCTAGTTTTATTATAAAACATACTTTACTTTCATATAAGACCATTCGTTACTTTTACATGATCACACATCATACGTACGCATAGACAATATCATTATTATCTTCTTCATTCATTATTCGTCCATTCGTTCTATATAACTTTACTTGCGCATCGGACATCAACCGTACCAATACCATGTGCTACACCCCGGCTAGTCTTAGCTACCGGGCCGAAGTCAATAAATGAACAGCTAAACGTATGCCACGGTACTAGGAGTAACCATCATTCTTAGCTACTGGGCCGAAGTCAATAAATGAACAGCTAAACGTATGCCACAGTACTAGGGGTAAGCGGTAGAGGCACTACACGTTTGGTCAATCACAAAGAAGGACCCTGATATCCAATGCTTGCAAGACTTCTTTCATTCGTTCATTATGCATGCATTCATCATCATGTTCCTCTTTCATTATCTTTCACTTTACGTTACATAATACTTCGTTCATTCCTCATAATAAGTAAAGCCATAGGAAAGATATTATACATCATACTAAGGAACATTAACATGCATCCACATCACATCATACAGGGCAACATTATACATACATAACATGCAACATCATCATCTCTATGCCCTACATGCTTCTAAGGCCATATCTGCTAACTTACATGCTCTTACAGGAAACCTTTACGTCAAGACTTACATCTGCACTTTCCCCCGAAAGCCAGAAGTCTAACTACACTTTCTTCGGGTGCAACAGCCCTAATCGTGCGTATGGACACCCAATAGTCGAATGGCCTCCATGCGATTGAACATCATGTGATTGAACTCAAGCAGATGAACATTTAGGCGAATGGGCATCCAGTTGTGCGTATGAACCTCATGCGGATGGAACAAATGCGAATGGGCACCTATGCGACTGATCTAATGCGAATGAACTCATGCGACAAAGCACTTATGCGACTGAACCCTTAGTCGCATGACTCCCCATGGATTGGACTCCCAGTCGTGTGACTGAAACCTTAGTCGTGCGATTGAATCCTCAATCGTGCGAATGAATCCCAATCATGCGAATGACCCTCAATCGCCCCTCAATCGGCCGTATGGCCTCCATTCGGTCGCCTAGCCCTAGCTGATGCAGAATGGAGTTCATCGCGACTGCAGCCGAGGGTTTTCGGCCTCCAAACTCATCTAAACCCATTTTAAGCCTAAATTAACCCTCCTGGACCTTAGGAATGCGTACCATAACACCATACAAGCACACACAAGCCTGGAAACATACACGAAACGCATCACACACATCACACCCAAATGGGTCAAACACATACACATACAAAAATGGGTTTTTATGCTTTCCAGCCCCAAAATGGGTTGAAAACAAGTAAAAGTGGGGTCCTAGAACTCACACAAACGATCACAACGACAAGGGCTTCGATTTGGCTTGCTACACGACAATTTTGGCGATCCGAACCAACCCGAACCGACACTTTTCCTCTTTTTCTCTTCTTTCTCTCTTCTTCTTTTTATGAAGTCTGAAATGTGGGGTGTGTGGGGAGAGTGGGCTGCCCTCTCCCTACTAATATCACCACATTCCCAACTTTTCTTCGTTAGCGAGTTTGGTCCCTCGACTTTGAACTTTCTTTTCTTTTCTTTCTTCACCGGCTTCAAAATAATAAATATTCGGGCGTTACAAGTCCACCCCCCTTAAATAGGTTTCGTCCCCGAAACCTATTATTCGTAGAACAAACGTGGATAATGTTGTCTCATTTCTTCCTCAGTCTCCCACGTTGACTCGAATCCCTTCCTGTGCTTCCACTGTACATGCACAAGGGGAACCACTTTATTCCTTAGCCTTTTCTCCTTTCGGTCGATGATTGCCACTGGTTGCTCCACATAATTGAGCCGTTCATCTACTTCGATATCTTCCAATGGGACAATCATATCTTCATCTGCTAAGCACTTCCTTAGATGAGATACATGGAATGTCGGGTGAATTCCACTTAACTCATCCGGTAACTCCAGTCTATAGGCCACCTCTCGTACTCGAGCGATGATTCGGAAAGGGCCTATATACCTTGGGCTCAACTTACCCCGCTTCCTGAATCGGATGATACCCTTCCAAGGTGAGACCTTCAACATAACCCGGTCACCCACCTGGAACTCAATCGGCCTGTGTCTTTTATCAGCATACGACTTCTGTCTATCTTTGGCTGCCTTCATAAAGGCTTTGACCTTCTCAAGCTTCTCCGTCGTAGCCTCGATTACCTCGATGCTCCCCAATTCCTTCTAACCAATATCACCCTAACAAACGGGTGTTCTGCATCTCCTACCGTATAACATCTCATATGGAGGCATGCCAATGCTGACATGATAGCTGTTGTTGTATGAGAATTCGACTAACGGTAGGTGGTCATCCCAACTTCCACCAAAATCAATCACACATGCCCAGAGCATGTCTTCCTATGTCTGAATGGTCCTTTCTGACTGACCATCAGTCTGGGGATGATAAGCCGTGCTAATACGTAACCTCGTCCCCATAGCGTCGTGAAACTTCTTCCAAAATTTAGATGTAAACCGGGTGTCGCGATCCGACACAATAGACACCGGCACACCATGACGAGTTACAATTTCCTTGATGAACAGATCAGCCAACCTCTCTGACAATCATGTCTCGCGGATCGGTAGGAAGTGAGCACTCTTCGTCAAGCGATCAACTATCACCCATATGGCATCATACCCTTTCGGGGTACGCGGCAACTTTGTAATGAAATCCATGGTGATGTGCTCCCACTTCCATTCCGGTATATCCAAAGGTTGCATCTTCCCATACGGCTTTTGGTGCTCGGCCTTCACCTGTAAGCAAGTATGGCACTTACTCACATACTCCACAACGTCGCGCTTCATACCCGTCCACCAATAATCTTTCTTCATATCATGGTACATTTTAGTGGCACCAGGATGAATGGAGTATCGAGTCTTGTGAGGTTCATCCATGATCTTCACCCATAGATCCCCAAAACGAGGAATCCACACACGACCAAATCGGGTACTAACACCGAGTGTGTTTTCACCCAATTCCGTGACCAGACCTCTCATTTTTTCAGAGTTAAGATGATCTTCTTTCAACGCCTCATCTTGGAACTCTTTGACTTGATTCATTACATCGGAGGTCATGATCAACTGATATGCTTTCACCCGAATTGGCTCAGGTCTCTCCTTCCGGCGAAGGGCGTCAGCCACTACATTGGCCTTGCTCGGATGGTAGTGGATCTCACAATCATAGTCCTTTATAAGTTCCAGCCACCATCTCTACCTCATGTTCAGATCCTTCTGCTCGAAGAAGTACTTCAGACTCTTGTGGTCCGTGAATATGGTGCACTTCGTCTCGTAGAGGTAGTGCCTCCAAATCTTCAACGCAAAGACCACGGTTGCTAGCTCCAAGTCATGAGTAGGATAATTGACCTCATGAACCTTCAACTGTCGGGAAGCATATTCCATAACCTTCCCTCTCTGTATTAACACACACCCCAACCCTAAATAGGAAGCATCAGAATAGACCATCAGATCTTCGCTTCCTTCGGGTAATGACAGAACAGGAGCTTGAGTCAATCTTGTCTTCAATTCTTCGAACGCCTTCTCCTGAGCCTGACCCCATACAAACTTTACATCCTTCCAAATCAACTTAATCAGTGGAGAAGCAATCTTAGAGAAGTCTTGAATAAATCTTCTATAGTAGCCCGCCAAACCCAAGAAACTACGAATCTCGGATGGCGTCTTTGGTGACTTCCATTGCATAACCGCCTCCACTTTCGTCGGGTCCACCATAATCCCGTCGGGATTCACCACATGACCCAAGAACTGAACTTCGCGCAACCAGAACGCGCACTTGAAGAATTTAGCATACAACTTCTCCCTCCTCAGCGTCTCCAGAACCTCCCGAATGTGACCGGCATGCTCACTCTCGCTCCTCGAATAAATCAGGATATCATCAATAAACACAATCACTGATTTATCCAGCACCGGCCGACACACACGATTCATCAAATCCATAAATGCAGCTGGCGCATTGGTCAAACCAAAAGACATGACAAGAAACTCGTAGTGACCATAGCGTGTGCGGAAAGCTCTTTTAGGGATATCTCGTTCCTTCACCTTCAACTGGTGATAGCCAGATCGAAGATCTATCCTTGAAAACCAACTGGCACCCTGAAGCTGATCGAGCAAATCATCTATTCTCGGTAAGGGGTAGCGGTTCTTCACTGTCAATTTATTCAGTTCACGGTAGTCAATACACATCCTCATACTACCGTCTTTCTTCTTCACAAACAGGACCGGAGCACCCCAAGGAGAGATGCTCGGTCTAATGTACCCCTTGTCAAGCAGTTCCTGCAACTGTTCCATCAACTCTTTCATCTCTGTCGGAGCCAATCGATACGGTGCCTTGGCAACAGGTTGGGCACCCGGTATCAGATCGATCTGAATTCAATCTCTCTGTCAGGTGGCACTCCTGATAAGTCTTCTGGGAACACGTCTGGAAAGTCACACACAATCGGTACATCGGCTAGTTGTGGTGCTGGCGTATCCACATCTTTTACATAGGCCAAGTAAGCACTACATCCACGCCTCATACACTTTCCCGCCACCGCCATCGAGATCACCTTGGGAATCATAGTAACCCGGTCACCATAAACCGTTACTGAACTACCGTCAGGCGCCGACAACTGAATTATCTTCTTGCGACACACAATGTTCGCCTCGAAGTCCGCTAGCCAATCCATCCCAAGAACCAACCACCTAAGGCCATCACGAATGGTCTAACAGAAAACTTATGACCCTCAAGTTCCACATCACAATTCTCTATCATCTCAGAGATCCTGCTGA
The DNA here is from genome assembly GCA_025506515.1 of Flaveria trinervia. NCBI lineage: Eukaryota > Viridiplantae > Streptophyta > Magnoliopsida > Asterales > Asteraceae > Flaveria > Flaveria trinervia. Next base: position 32,605,581 of record CM046450.1, on the reverse strand, counting down.
CTTACCTATGACAGTTTCTACATCAAAGGGCGCATCAACACATCTAATTCTAACAGGCAGCTTAACGCAGAAAACAGCAGAGATAAAACTCTTACTAGCACCAGAATCAAATAACACAGAAGCTAAAGTTTGGTTCACCAGAAACGTACCGGACACAACGTCAGGGTCCGTCCTAGCCTCTTCCTGTGTCATGGTGAATGCCCTGGCGCTCGCCCTCGGTCCATCACCTCCCGTCCTTTTCGCTCCTGAACCCTCAGCCCTCGGCTTCTTACAATCCTTGCTCATACGACCAGTTTCCCCACAGTTAAAACATTTTCCGACAGGCAATCCTTCGCCATATGCATTGTCTTCCCACACTTGAAGCACACATTCAAACCCAGCCTACATTCTCCCGCATGCTCCTTTCCACACTTACCACACCTCCTTGATCCCGCTCCCGATGTGGCCACGCGGCGGTCATCCACCCGTGCCTTTTGTTACCCGTCAAGGCATTACCCCGACTAAACCTCTTCCCGTTCCAGTTTTGATCACCACCACCCTTCTTATTCGCTTCGACCACCACCACCTCCCTCTCATCATAAAGTCTTCCAGCCAATCGACCGCCGACCTAAACGTACTTGGCCGGGCGGTGATCATATGCCGGCGAACCTCCACCGGTAAACCCTGAATGTACCTCTTGATCTTCCGAGACAGAGGCGTCACCTGATCAGACAGAGTCGTCACCTGATCAACTTGTAAGGCCCCGTTCCCGGGACGCTTACAGCTGGGTTCTTATCGCACATAAAACATATAGATTACATTTGTATTTCATAAAATCGCAGCGGAAAACTAAAACAATCTTTCATTTCCATGTAAATGCTTTTGCAAATTAATACAACATTCATTACAAAATAGTTTGTTCGCATTACAATGCAAAAACATCAATCAAAAGAATGCCATCCTAAAAGGAGCTGAGTAGCTTCACGATGCCATCCTCAGCAATCATTTCCTGCCAACTGGAAAACATATAAAAAGTCATCGTTGCTGAGTGAGCTCTAGTTTTATTATAAAACATACTTTACTTTCATATAAGACCATTCGTTATTTTTACATGATCACACATCATACGTACACATAGATAATATCATTATTATCTTCTTCATTCATTTATTCGTCCATTCGTTCTATATAACTTTACTTGCGCATCGGATATCAACCGTACCAATACCATGTGCTACACCCCGGCTAGTCTTAGCTACCGGGCCGAAGTCAATAAATGAACAGCTAAACATATGCCACGGTACTAGGAGTAACCATCATTCTTAGCTACTAGGCCGAAGTCAATAAATGAACAGCTAAACGTATGCCACAGTACTAGGGGTAAGCGGTAGAGGCACTACACGTTTGGTCAATCACAAAGAAGGACCCTGATATCCATTGCTTGCAAGACTTCTTTCATTCGTTCATTTATGCATGCATTCATCATCATGTTCCTCTTTCATTATCTTCACTTTACGTTAATAATACTTCGTTCATTCCTCATAATAAGTAAAGCCATAGGAAAGATATTATACATCATACTAAGGAACATTAACATGCATCCACATCACATCATACAGGGCAACATCATACATACATAACATGCAACATCATCATCTTTATGCCCTACATGCTTCTAAGGCCATATTGCTATCTTACATGCTCTTACAGGAAACCTTTACGTCAAGACTACATCTGCACTTTCCCCCGAAAGCCAGAAGTCTAACTACACTTTCTTCGGGTGCAACAGCCCTAATCGTGCGTATGGACCCCAATAGTCGAATGGCCTCCATGCGACTGAACATCATGCGTTGAACTCAGCAGATGAACATTAGGCGAAGGGCATCCAGTTGTGCGTATGAACCTCATGCGGATGGAACAAATGCGAATGGGCACCTATGCGACTGACTAATGCGAATGAACTCATGCGACAAAGCACTATGCGACTGAACCCTAGTCGCTGACTCCGCATGGATTGGACTCCCAGTCGTGTGACTGAACCTTAGTCGTGCGATTGAATCCTCAATCGTGCGAATGAATCCCAATCATGCGAATGACCCTCAATCGCCCCTCAATCGGCCGTATGGCCTCCATTCGGTTGCCTAGCCCTAGCTGATGCAGAATGGAGTCATCCCGACAGCAGCCGAGGGTTTTCGGCCTCCAAACTCATCTAAACCCATTTTAAGCCTAAATTAACCCTCCTGGACCTTAGGAATGCATACCATAACACCATACAAGCACACACAAGCCCGGAAACATACACGAAACGCATCACACACATCACACCCAAATGGGTCAAACACATACACATAAAAAATGGGTTTTTATGCTTTCCAGCCCCAAAATCGGTTGAAAACAAGTAAAAGTGGGGTCCTAGAACTCACACAAACGAGCACAACGACAAGGGCTTCGATTTGGCTTGCTACACGACAATTTTGGCGACCCGAACCAACCCGAACTAGCACTTTTCCTATTTTTCTCTTCTGTCTCTCTTCTTCTCTTATGAAGTCTGAATTGTGGGGTGTGTGGGGAGAGTGGGCTGCCCTCTCCCTACTAATATCACCACATTTCCCAACTTTTCTTCGTTGGCGAGTTTGGTCCCTCGACTTTGAACTTTCTTTTCTTTTCTTTCTTCATCGGCTTCAAAATAATAAATATTTGGGCGTTACAATACCACACAACACCCAATCACATGACTTAACCTCCATACGTACGAATCAACCTCCATACGCACGAATCAGCTTCATTCGTACGACTGAACCTTCATTTGTACGATTGTCCTTCAGTCGTGCGATAGACGCACAGTCACACGCATTCATTCACCCGCATTGACTCAATCGCACACACACTCATCCGCATTGACTCAATCGCACACACATTCATCCGCATTGACTCAATTGCACTCACATTCATCCGTATTGACTCAATTGCACACACATTCATTCGATTGCACAACTCAGTCGCATTACATCCCTAGTCGCACGATTCAGTCACCCGAAAGACACAGTCGCATGACTCAGTCGCACGACTCACCTAGTCGCACGGCTCAGTCGCTTGACAAACCCAGTCGCCTGAACTGCAGGTTCGCGACTGCTGAAGTGCAGAGCAGCCTTTGGCTGCCCCAAGCACGGGTTTTACACATCAAGAACTTCCAGAATCACACAACAAACACACACGAACAAGAAGCACACGCGGAAAGTCATCACACGCACCCACACAACCTCTTGTGTTCTAGTTGACCCGAATACTCGAATCCTAGAAATGGACAGCAATAAAACGAGCAAGAAATAGACAACCAAGGTCGTCTACCTGCAAGGATGGAGTATACTAAGTTGTAGACGAAGCCTAGACAAAGAAAACGAGACGAAACGGGGCGTTTTTGGTGCTAAGATGAAGATGTGAAGTGGAGAAGAAGATGATGATGAAGAAATGGAGAGGATGGAGAAATGGTTGGGAATGGGGTTTTTATATCCATCCCAGGTTTGCAAAATGTCAATTTTAGTCCCTGCACTTAGCCCCCGAGTTTCCAAAGTTTGCTTTGGTTGAAAACGACTTAGAATGTTTGCCATATTGATTTTAAAAGCGTGTTATGGTAATTGATAGCTTAAAATGGTTTTATTAATGAAAATGGTTATAATTAAAAATGATATATTTGGTGGTAGTGGTGATGAAATTTATAAAAGGTTTATGCTTAGCACACGTTCATGGAGGAAGTACAGGCACACGGTAATAAAGCATACATGATTCCTTAAAGCAGGAGTTCATGAAGAAGAGGAAGAATAATTAAAATAATTCTATGGTTAATTATGTCGTTCGACGGACCTTAAGGTGACGGATGTCACAGTATCCCCCAGTTGAGAGAATTTCGTCCTGAAATTCAGCTGGAGTTAGGTCCAAGAGAGTCATCTACGAATAGGTGTGGATATTTAAGTTTCATCTGATCTTCTCATTCCCATGTAAGCTCTGGCCCTCGCTTTGAATTCCACCTTACGCGAACAATTGGTCTTCTACTGCGCTTCAACTGTTTGACCTTACGATCCACGATCTTAATGGGTTCCTCAATAAAATGAAGTTTTTTGTCGATTTTGATATCCTCAATTGGTACGTGTAGTGATTCGTCAGCCAAACACTTCTTGAGTTCGACACATGGAAAGTATCATGCACACCGTTGAGTTCTTGTGGTAACCTTAATCGGTAAGCCGCTAGACCAATTCTTTTTGTAATCTCTAATGGTCCACGTATCTTGGGGCTAACTTCCTTTCTTTCCAAACCGAACAACTCCTTTCCAAGTAGAGACTTTGAGTAACACTTGGTCCCCAACGTTGAATTCTAGAGGCTTTCGACGATTGTCGGCATAGCTCTTTTGGCGATCTCTAGCAACTTTCAGTCTATCTTTGATTTGGAAGATCTTATCGGTTGTTTCCTGAATGATCTCTGGGTCTGTTAACTGACTTTCACCAATCTCGCCCAACAACGGGTGATCTACACTTCCTTCCGTACAACGTTTCGAACGGAGCACACCCAATGCTGGTATGGTAGTTGTTATTGTAAGAGAACTCAATCAATGGCAAATGAGTGTCCCAACTACCACCAAAGTCGATTACACACGCTCTCAGCATTTCTTCTAGCGTTTGTATGGTTTGTTCACTTTGGCCATCTGTCTGAGGGTGATAGGCGGTACTCATGTCTAATCGAGTGCCCATCGGTTTTTGTAGTGTCTGCTAAAATCGTGAAGTGAATCGGCCGTCACGGTCGGATATGATTGACACCGGCACTCCGTGTCTTGTCACGACCTCTTTTGTGTACAATCTCGCCAGCTTGTCCATTTTGTAGTCTTCTCGGATTGGCAAGAAATGTGCTGATTTCGTCATTCGATCCACTACGACCCATATCGAGTCATGCCCGTTGCTCGCTCGAGGGAGTTTGGTAATGAAATCCATGGCTATGTTCTCCCATTTCCATTCGGGAATCTCAGGTTGCTGTAACAGTTCCGATGGTTTCTGATATCCAGCTTTAACTTTCGAGCATGTCAAGCATCTGCTGACGTACGTGGCAATGTCTTTCTTCAGGCCTGGCCACCAGTACAGATCTTTGAGATCGTGGTACATCTTGTCTGCGCCAGGATGAATAGAATATTGTTTTTTGTGAGCTTCATCCATGACCAAGGTACGTACACCTCCCCACTTGGGTACCCATATACGGTCCATGAAGTACTATACACCATTGTCCTTGCACCTCAGTTGTTTATCCAACCCTCGGAATTCTTCTCCGCAAGGTTTTCTTCTTTCAACGCCTCACTTTGTGCAATTTGGATTTGAGTTCTCAAATTTGTTTGAATGTTCATCCCAAAGCTCGAGCACGTAGTGGTTTCACGCGTTCTTTGCGGCTTAGAGCATCAGCCACCACATTAGCTTTCCCCGGATGATACCGGATTTCACAATCGTAGTCGCTAAGAAGCTCTACCCAGCGTCGTTGTCGCATATTGAGTTCCTTCTGATCCAGAATATGTTGAAGGCCTTGATGATCTGTGTAGATGATGCATTTGGTTCCATACAGGTAATGCCTCCATATTTTAAGTGCGAATACTACAGCGCCCAACTCAAGATCATGAGTCGTGTAGTTCTTCTCGTGCACCTTAAGTTGTCGCGAAGCGTAGGCAATCACCTTATCTTTCTGTATTAGTACACATCCCAACCCTTGATGTGAAGCATCACAGTATACCACAAAATCATCAGTTCCGTCTGGGAGGGACAATATCAGTGCATTGCACAACTTATCTTTCAGCGTTTGGAACGCCCGTTCTTGTGTATGTCCCCAATCAAACTTCTTGTCTTTCTAAGTCAACAATGTCAACGGTTGAGCGATCTTTGAAAAGTTCGCAATGAAACGACGATAGTATCTAGCTAATCCTAAGAATTGTCGTATCTCTGAAGGTGTCTGGGGTGTATCCTATTTCTTTACCGCTTCGATCTTGCCGGGATCTACATGAATCTCGTCCTTGTTAACCACATGACCCAAAAACTTCACCTCTCACAGCCAGAATTCACACTTCGAGAACTTGGCAAAAAGTTTCTCTTCCCTTAACAGTTCCAGTATTGCCTGGAGGTGTTCTTCATGATCCTCTTTCGATCGAGAGTAGATAAGTATGTTGTCTATATATACGATCACAAACTTATCCAAGTAAGGTTTGCACACCCGATTCATCAGGTCCATGAACACAGCTGGTGTGTAGTCAATCCGAACAGCATGACCAAGAACTCATAGTGCCCACAACGAGTTTTAAACGCTGTCTTCGATATGTCCTCCTCGAAAACCCTTAGTTGATGATATCCAGATCGAAGGTCGATCTTGGAAAAATACGAAGCTCCTTGTTACAGATCAAACAGGTCGTCGATCCTGGGGAGAGGATACCGATTCTTCACAGTTAATTTGTTCAACTCACGGTAGTCGATGCACATACGGAACGACCCATCCTTCTTCTTGACAAATAACACCGGTGCTCCCCAAGGCGAGTGACTCGGCCGAATAAAACCCTTCTCCAGTAGTTCCTGTAACTGGCTAGATAACTCTGCATTTCTGATGGTGCCAACCGATACGGTGTCTTTGCTACCGGTGTGGCTCCAGGAACCAACTCAATACGAAATTCCACCTGCCAAACAAGTCATGAGGAAATACATCTGGGTAATCCCGCACTACAGGGATATCTGCCAATTTCTGCTCCTCTTCTTTCTTTTCCACCACATGAGCCAGAAAAGAGTAGGACTGTTTTCGTAAACTCCGGCGTGCTTTCATGCAGGAAATAAACTTTAAGTTTCTTCCCAGTCTTCTCCTTGAATTCTGAGTACACCTGCGTCTGACATAGGGATTCACACTACCTTGTCCCGACAGACAATCTCGGCTTCGTGTTTCGACAACCAATCCATTCCCACAATCACGTCGAAACTTCCTAACTCAAAGCGTATCAAGTCTATATCAAAGGTGTGGCTCTCCAATATTATCGAGCACTTTCTAATAATCTTGTCGGCCTAAACAACCCTACCATTGGCCATTTCTACAGAGTAGGTAGTTTCTAGCCTACTAGGACTCAAATCAAGCAATTGCACAAACTCAGAAGATATAAAGCTATTGTCTGCTCCAGTGTCAAATAGTACAGATCCAAGTGAATATTGAGTAAGTGCGTACCCGTGACAACATTTGGGTCCTGACGGGAATCAATGGCTCCAATGACAAAAGCGCGTCCCTGAGCCGCATTCCCTTGGTTTGCCGGACCTTGATTTCCAGCTATAGCCATTGTCTGTTGCTGGTTGTTTCCTTGTTCGCCCGGTGCCCGATTCAATTTGGGGCACATGTTCCGGTAGTGATCAGGGCTTCCACACTCGTAACAGCCCCTGGCATTCCCGGCGGGGTTAACCGCGTTGACTGGTGCGACCATATTCGGCGCTGTTCTGCAGTCTCTTGCTAAATGCCCCGGCGTCTACAGTTAGCGCACACCCGGCATGGCATAGCTGGGGGATGATGAAAGTTGCACCTATCGCATCTGGGGTGCGGGCCCACATACTCTCGCCTGCCCTGGGTCACGGCCACAAAATTTCTGGTGGTCTTGGCCCTTTTATCGAATTTCCCGGCACTCGACCGGCTCGTTTCCCCAACTTCTTTCCTTTTCTCTGCTCCCCTACCCAATACCCCTATTCTCACCATCTCATCAGTTAGAGCGCCAGCCTTCAGAATTGCGCTCTGAATAGTAGGAGGAGTAGCTGCGGTTACCATTGCCCGGATTTGAGGCGCAAGTCCCTAAATATACCTCTCTATCTTTTTTTATTCCGGGGTGACCAGATGCGGAACCAACCTGGCTAGCTCGTGAAAACGATCGGTGTAAGCTGCGTGCCCAGCCCCCACCATAGCATGATTCCAGAACTCATGCTCAAGTTTTTGCATCTCGTTGAGAGGACAGTACTCCTCGGTGATTAGGGCTTTGAACTCATCCCACGACATTTGCATCGCCGATTCTCTTCCTCTAGCCTGAATCTGAGTGTTCCACCACGTTAGTGCCTTGCCCTGTAGTGAGCACGTGGCATACTTAATCTTTTGACTGTCGAGGCATTCGCTGATGTCGATCACGGCCTCCATCTTTTCAAGCAATCTGGTCAGGGCTATGGCTCCACCTTTTCCATCAAACTCTCTGGTTTACAAGCCACAAATTCCTTGTATGAACATCCCCGTCTAGCATTCACAACCCCGGTCTCATTAACAATTCCAGCTTTGTTACCGGCTGTACCACCATTTCCGGTCTCCTGATTGCTTTCGTTCCTAGTTGGGTTCCCGATATCCTCATTATCATTGCCACCGTCCCCGTGGGGGTGAGAATTCTGGAGAGCATCGCTCACTTGGGTCACGATAGTCGTAATCAGCGCGGCCAGCTGTTGAGCGATTAAGGTGCCATATCAGCGTTTCCTGTTCCTGGAGTAGTGACTGGTAGGACCATCACTTGGTCTCGGTGCTCTACCTCTGCCCGCCTCTGCCTCTGCCTCTCGGGCTTCACTTCCGCCACTGTTGTTGCGGGTAACTCTTCGAGGCGGCATGTTAATCATAAGAATAGTAAACACATAAGTTTTAACCATTGTAGGGCACATTATCCATGTCACATTAAGGTCTAACTTTCCGGGTTAAGACCATACTTATGGTTGCCATAATATGCATACAAATCGTGTAATTCTCACGCCATGTATAGGTAATGTCCAAACACTAGTCCATCATATTAATGACATATCCATGCATGAAATCAAGTTTAGTCTAGCGGAGGTTGCCTATTTCCTCCTCTCTCCAGGTCTCAGACATAACCTCCTCGGGGTAAATCCCAGTGTCTAAGGTCAAACGCAATAGCATGATCTATGAAGATCTCTTTGGGTTCAATACTCGGATTGATAAAGCAACTCGGTGCGAAGAGGGAACAGAAGATCCAATAGAAACATCTCGTAAAGAGCGAGCACAAGGGCTCCCTCACAGGGTGAAATGATCACGAAACTGATAGATAACCGAACAAATAGTGAGGAACACGTAAGAGATATAAAATGCACACAACCCTGGCATGCAAATCTACATGAAGGTTCCTAGGTTATAGTCTAGGTCAAGTGAATTGCCTAATTCTCTATAACCAATGGCTCTGATACCAGTCTGTCACACCCCCGCTAAGAGCGGAAACACAGGGATGTAACGAGACGGGAATCGTCATAACACATGGTAAGTGATAGAGATGCAATAATAACAATGATGACAAGCGTGTCATGACGACACCCGACAACAAGGGAACTTGTGTCGTGTTTAGTCAGTTTTCACGACAACATAGCCATAAGCATAAACATGATATAAGATAAACATAGAAAATAACATTGTATGCAATTCCCACAACCCGGGAACAAGTTACAAAGTGTAATGTTGTTTGAAACAGGTACAACAATTGTTTCCAAAATGACAAGTTTAGCCCGAAAATGCATCCTAGGGTCTCCACTAAGGCACCACCGTAGAACCTCAGCTAGCATGATCACCTGAAAAGATATGCTCAAAATGGTCAAGAAAATTGTTGGTGAGCTCGCAGGTTTAAAAGTAAATAAGTAATGATGTTGTATAAAGTTGTTGCAGAATACGTGCATACAGTTATAAGCAAGCAAAATCACATGACAAGAGCTTTACAACCAAACCTAACGACGTACACAAAGAATCATGTCGGAATATATTCACCCAAGGCCCGTTCTTGGCTTTTATTGGTACTAACTAGTATACCAACACGAGGGTGCGGGTGTCAACCCAGTAGTACTACCAATACCTATCCATCGGTTCCCACACTGGAAATAAATGGTTGTAAGAAAGAACTACAAAGCAGACTCAAGCATGTATCGGATAAGTACCCACAAAACAGTAGCACGTTGATTCCAAGTATGTATATTGTACAGCATAGAAAATGGGCGAGCATACTTTTCCCCCATGTTTGTAAATGTTTGTAAAGTAGTATAAGCATAAAAAAGGGGCCACGAGACTCACATGTTAAGTGGTAAGTATGAATGATCAAGATTCCCAACAGTTGAATGCAATGAACAGTCAAACACCTATTGACAGTTATCGTTAAGCATTAATGACGTGTATAAAGCGTATAGTAATGTTGGTCAGTTCAGGTTGTATCGGTTCGGTCGTGGGTAGCACACACACAAGCGGACACACGTATCAGATCTTATGTAGATCCAAGTACTAAGAGTAGTCGTCATTGCTCATGACTTCCGTATAAAGATCTCATTGTTATGAAAGATAGCTCTTGTTAAGTATTTGTAGTTCCAAATGGGTTGACGGTACTTGTAAAATGTTAGGTTGATTTCAATTGAAATAGTATGTGCATGTTGATAGCGTTGAATTTAATCTTTGTGGTCAAGCAATGACACTTTTACTGATGTTACCTTATCATCATGAGACGTTCAAGAGGAAATTCACACTCAACATCATCAGTCACACAACAGGACCAGACGCTCGACTCAACACTCCATTCGTACAATCAACCTTCAATCATACGAATCAGCTTCATTGGCACGATTGAACCCTCATTCGTACGACTGGCATTCAGTCGTACCACACAACACCCAATCACACGACTTAACCTCCATACGCACGAATCAACCTTCATTCGTACGAATCAGCTTCATTCGTACGACTGAACCTTCATTTGTACGGTTGGCCTTCAGTCGTGCGATACACGCACAGTCGCACACATTCATTCACCCGCATTGACTCAATCGCACACACACTAATCCGCATTGACTCAATCGCACACACATTCATCCGCATTGACTCAATTGCACACACATTCATTCGCATTGACTCAATCGCACGCACATTCATTCGATCGCACAACTCAGTCGCATGACATCACTAGTCGCACGATTCAGTCGCCCGAAAGACACAGTCGCATGACTCAGCCGCACGACTCACCCAGTCGCATGGCTTAGTTGCATGACAGACCTAGTCGCCTGAACTGCAGGTTCGCGACTACAGAGGTGCAGAGCAGCCTTCGGCTGCCCCAAGCACGGGTTTTACATATCAAGAACTTCCAGAATCACACAACAAACACACACGAACAAGAAGCACACGCGGAAAGTCATAACACGCACCCACACAACCTCTTGTGTTCGAGTTGACCCGAACACCCGGAACCCTAGAAATGGACAGCAGTAAAACGAGCAAGAAATGGACAACCAAGATCGTCTACCTGCAAGGATGGACTAGACTAAGTTGTAGACGAAGCCTAGACGAAGAAAACGAGACCAAACGGGGTGTTTTTGGTGCTAAGATGAAGATGTGAAGTGGAGTAGAAGATGATGAAGAAGAATGGAGAGGATGAAGAAATGGCTGGGAAGGGGTTTTTATACCCATCCCAGGTTTGCAAAATGTCAATTTTAGTCCCTGCACTTAGCCCCCGAGTTTCCAAAGTTTGCTTCGGTTAAAAACGACTTTAGAATGTTCGCCATATTGATGTTAAAAGCGTGTTTTATGGTAATTGATAGCTTAAAATGGTTTTATTAATGACAATGGTTATAATTAAAAATGATATATTTGATGGTAGTGGTGATGAAATTTATAAAAGGTTATGCTTAGCACACGTTCACGGAGGAAGTACAGGCACACGGTAATAAAGCATACATGATTCATTAAAGCAGGAGTTCATGAAGAAGAGGAAGAATAATTAAATAATTCTATGGTTAATTATGTCGTTCGACGGACCTTAAGGTAACGGATGTCACACAGGGGTCAGCCTGTTTGATTTCGGCTTCGAACCCGGCTGGCCGGGTCTCAATGCTGACCAAGACCTTGAAAAAAAAGGTGTTGACCGACTGACCCGCAGGTCGTGGCTCCCTCGCGACCCGCAGGCCGCAGCCCCCTCGCGACCCGCAGGCCGCCGCCCCCTCTGACCCGCAAGCCGCCGCCCCCTCGACCCGCAGGCCGCCGCCCCCTTGTGGTGGTGGTTCCGACCGGTGGTGTGACTCCTGTGGGTTTTGTTACTTAAATAATGAATTGTTTTGGTTCTAGTCAAATACTGAATCAAACAACAAAGTTTCAGTCAGATGCATACCAAGTCAGAACTTCTAACTGGATCAGCTCTGACTCAGTTAGATCTTACCCGGTCAGTATAATCAAACAGCCACTAAGACAAACTAAGTCTAGATGTTTCATCCGATATATACAAGACAAGTAAAGAAAGAGATATGTACGAAAAATTAGAATCTGATATGATTGAATATTCAACACTCATATTAATTTTTAACTTTTAATTAAGAACACGTGATATGATGCATTTGCATTTCGTTAAGCTTTGTGGCGTAAACATTAGTTAGTGTTGAATAAAATTCAGGTTATGTTAATATGTATCAAATTCATGAAACAAAGATATAGAAGTAAACACGAAGACATGTAAAGTCATGAATTGATAGAATTCAAACTATATAAAAAAATAAAACCTTACTAACAATTTAACAATTAAACATCAAAAAATCAAAATTGTTAAGAGAACTAACGCCAGAATAGATTTTGTTAATAAAATTTATACAAAAATAAAATAACGTTAAGAATCTAACACCATAAATTCGTTAAAAAGTTAGTAACAAAACAACTAAACTAATTAAAAAAACTAAGTATAAAAAAGATAAAAAGAAAAATAAACAAAGGGAAAAAACAAGCCACTCATGTGACTCAAACCCATATAGGCCTTTGTATGTTTAAACCACTAAGCAAAGTTATTTTTTATGATCTAGAATAGTTAAAAAAAGGAAAAAAGAATTAATAAATCAATAATAGTGAAAGAGCCGATAGGGACAGGGATTTGAACCTGGGTAGGTGAGGTAAAATGGAAGCTTTCTTGTTTAACATTCTCACTCACTTTATTACTCAAAATCAAAATCTTGTTATAGATTATCATTGGACGCTTACTTTGGTTGTTAGTATGTAGTATAATGTTCCTTAAATTACTTATTTATTAGTGTAGAAACTATAAAATTAAATTAAATGTAATTAATAACTAAATGCAAAGTAAGATCAATTATACATAACTATAATATATATATATACATATATATATATATATGTATATATGTATGTATATATATGTATGTATGTATGTATGTATGTATGTATGTATATATATGTATGTAGGTATGTATATATATATATATATATATAGAGAGAGAGAGAGAGGAGAGATCAAATGAAAACCAAGTTTATAAATGCAACCGAGAAAATCATATCCAACCAATCAGATAATTTTAAATTTTTTTACCATTAATTTAATCAAAAGGATGTTTTCGTAATTTTGACTAAATCTTATTTTAGAAATAGTCAATCAATTTAATCTTTTATGTTTTTTTCTCTAACTGATTATTTTGTTTCTTAATTCTGTAGTATAATTGATTTCTTCATTATCATCTTCATCCATCAATTTCTTCAATTTCACATTCATTCATTGATTTTGATTTAGGTTTTTTCATATATGGGTATTTGTGATTTAATTTTGATTTTTGATACTTCTTAGCCATGGATTCTTACATTTCAGAAGAGTTGAATCAATCGACCGATATCAATGAAAATTCTATATGTCAATCGGTATATATTGAACATATTGAAGTATTAAACAGCGACGATGAAGGTATGTACGATCGAATTGATGCTATTAAATCGACTTGATGTTTTCTTTCGGTCGTATTAGGATTTGTTAGTATTAATTCGACTTGATGTTATCTTACATATAGATTCATACTTTTTTTAGTATTTCGGTAACTGCAGTATACGTATATGGAAGTGAAGAGTTGCAGGATCGTTAAAGGGTGAAAGTTACAACACAACAACACAAAGAGGAGATTAACTAAAATTTAATCAAACAGTAAACTGGATTAACCAAGTTGAGATACTAAGAACACAAGTAATGCAAGAGAGATAGAACACAAAGAACACAAGTGTATGGTTTTCAAGAATGCAGTGTATTGCTTTCTCTATGTTCTATTACAAGTGTTACAAAGCATATTCGAAAGATACAAGAACATGAGATACTTATACTACATCCTACAGCCGGCTATACTTTGAAAGCCAGCTGGATACAATTGACTAGACATAAACAAAATCAATTGTAGAGTCAAAAGGCAGATTGCCTTTTGACTTGTGAATATGACATGCCATAGCTCACATCCTTATGTATTACAAAAAGGATAAAGTACATAAAAAAGAAAGTTACAGACTCAAGACCTCAATGTACAGTTACCAAAAGCATGGACCTGTTCACTAACTCATGTAAGTTGGTGACTTGCAGAGATGCAGTGGAAAGGTGTCCAGCTTTATAGAACAGTACATCAGATAAAGCATGTTACTAAAAGTCTTCGGAAGAAATCTGTCTTCATGATCTTGAAGCTTTGGAAGACTTTGTCTCTGAGGCTTTGGAAGACTTCATGTTTGGCTTCGGAAGATATTTGTCTTGGCTTCGGAAGATATTGGTCTTGGCTTCGGAAGATATTGGTCTTGGCTTTGGAAGATTTCACACTTAGAGTATTTTCTGTTTCATGTGTGAAACTTCCTAAGCTTCTTCTTTAATGTCTTGGCTTAAGATGTTTAGGTTGCATCAGCCTCTTTATTAATCTCTACAAACTCCTCCTAGCATGCAAGATAGACTTAAGATGCTTAGGTTGCATTAGCTTGAGAAGAGTATCCAATAAAGTGTCCATCATCTGATTTCTCAGCAAACTTGGCAATTTGATCTTTGGTATTCAAGATGGTGCAAGGACGGCCAAATGACCTGAGAAAACCAATGAAGGTCTCCTCTTGTGCCAAAGTTTATAAGAGTCTTGCCATGAGTCTTAACTACTAAAACTTTGTTCTGTACATAGCAGGCAGTGTTGACTGCCTCTGCCCAGAAGGTGATGGGCAGTTTAGAGTCAGACAGCATGGTTCTTGCAGCTTCAATCAGTGTTCTGTTTTTCCTCTCAGCAACACCATTTTGCTGAGGAGTCTTGGGAGCACTGAATTGTCTTGTAATACCCTTTTCATCACAAAATGTATCAAGGATTTGGTTCTTAAATTCAGTTCCTTGATCACATCTTATGACTTTGACCTTGTGATCAGATTGATTCTCAATCTTTAAGATGAAATTCTTTAGAATCTTAGGAGTCTCATCCTTAGTTCTAAGGAAGAAGACCCAAGTGAATCTTGTAAAGTCATCTGTGATCACTAGACAGTATAAGGTCCTTCCTAAACTCATTACACTGGTGGGGCCAAAGAGATCCATATGTAACAAGTGTAGGGGTGTAGTGATGGAGTTCTTTTCCTTAGGCTTGTGAGATACCTTATGTTGCTTCCCTTTCAGGCATGCAACACAGTGGTCATCACTTGTAAACTCTTTCTTTGACATTACAGTTACCAAATTAATTAATTTATTCATGTTCTTAAAGTTTACATGGTACATTCTTTTATGTCATAGGAAGGACTCATCACTATTGGCTTCAACTGTCCCTACACAAAGAGAAATATTAGTTACATTTGGAAACCCAAGCCTTGCTTGTCTTGGGCTTATTTGCAGAAGGTAATTCAACAGTAATAGATCCTATGGTTGTTGTAAGAGGATCTTGAGCTGTTGTTGATGGAGAATTCTCAGTCACTTGGTCTTTCTTAGACATCCACACCACCTTTGGAGTCTTGGACTTGACCTTCAAAACTTCGAAAGCTTTTGGAACTTTGGAAGTTTTGATGACTGAACCTTCGAAAGATTCTGCAGACACTGCAGCAGACTTCAGTGCTTTGGAAGAACTCCTTTCTTCCTAGACCAATTTCTCTTCCGAGGGTAATTTTCCACTTCCCTTCTTCTTAGACATGGAGCTTCCGAAGGAAACAGGTTTTCATTCCGAAGCTTGAGTCTTCTTATAACTCTTTAAAGCCTTTGTTTTGGTCATATGGACAGTACCTTTAGGATTGAAGGGATAATCCTTGGCAATATGAGTGGTACTTTCACACATGACACAATTCATCTTCTTCTTCACAAGAGCCTTTTCCTTAGAATAGGACTGTCTTTGGTCACATCCCTTCTCCACCTTCATCTTTGCAGATGATGAGACAATCCTCTTGGGCTAAGGACTGTGCTTGGAGTTTGATGATCCAGGTTGTACAGCAGTGGTACATAGCAGATCAGTCTTCTTATTGCTACTGAGATGAGTTGAACAAGAACCAGAACTCTTAGCAGAAGAGTTTTGGTTGATGTCTTCAGTCCCTACCACTTTAACCCTACAGAGATAAAAACTTGTTTCTGCTTAGAGTCAAAAGTAGTCTTGATCTCTTGAGCCTTCCTTGCATTTCTTTTGCTCTTTCTGATCAAGTTCTTTCTCATGGACTTGGTCATCACAGTCTTCCTTTTCTCCTCAGAAGGATAGTGTCCCTTCTTGGAATCCTCCTCTTCACTCTTCTCAGAGGGATTCTTCACTATCTCTTCTTCATCCTCTTCACTCATAGGATCTATGAGAGGAAGCTCATCTTCACAAGTTCCACACCTGGGAGATCTTACTAACAAGATTGTGTGTGGAGGAGCTATCTTATTGGATCCCAGCCCCTGCTTGTTTTGATAGCACACTTTGTTGTGCAAGGATGAGGATATCATGTTCTTGAAGGTCTCTTCTTCAAGAACACTCTTTTCTGCCCTGGCTTTGTTGATCATAAGCTCAGCCTGGCACTCAGTTAGCTTGGTTATGATATCTTTGATTTGAGTCCTAAACTCTATGTGTTCATGTTTTAGAACTGAAATGGTTTTCTCTAAGTCCTCTATCTTCAGTTTATACTGATTTTCAGACTTTCTAAAATCAGATTTTAAAATGTTTAAGGACTCAAGGTCATATCTCAGTTCCAAGTTGTAGGACTGTATCTGTTAACTTTAGCAATGCATTTAGGAGTACAGAGATCTTCTAATACCTTGGCTTCATCATGATTAGTCATTAGTGCTTGGTTTGGAGAAGCATCTTCCACCTGAAAGCTCTAGTCAAATCCTCTTTCTTCAACAGCAACAACAGCTTACTGCTTTGACTTCTCATTCTGGAGAGCTTTGTCAGTGTAGTTTGGTCTGGATTGTGTTTGGCCACCATTTGTTCTAGGTGCCTTACACTCTCTGGCAAAGTGGCCCATCAAGTTTCAGTTGTAACACTGACTTTGTCTTTGTCCAGTCCAAACTTCCACTGGTTGCATTGCTTGGAAACTTCCTTCCAGTCCTCTTGTAGAACTTCTTGGCTCTGTGAGTGAGAAGAGCCATCTGCTGGACTATTTCCATATATTCCAGAGTATCTAGATGGATACAGTCCAGGTCTTCAAGAGTGAAAAGAGAGTTGCCATAGCTTTCATCAGAAGACACAAAAGCTTGAGAAGAGCTTGTCTCTTGGAATGGGCTTCCTTGAGTGTAGTTCTCCCTTGGTGCCTCTGGGAAGGTGATGAAAGGACCCTTTGGTGAATTGTCAGGGTAGCATAAGAGATGATGTTTGGGTTCTATGATATCCCTTTCAATCACATGTAGGGCTGAACCTATTTGATTGTTGGAGTTGCCAGATGAACCTTGCATGTTCATCTCCATCTGGTAGCCACTGAGAATCCCATATAGCTTTGTTAGAGTAAGAGATTTGAGATTTTCAGTTCTCTTGATCACCACATAGTAGTGTGTCCGTTGCCTAGGATGTGAGGACATGAACTTCCTTACAATGTCTCTGTTTTCAAGAGAAACTCCTCCATCCACTAGGGTATCCACAATCTCAACATACCTGAAATACTGCTGAGTCATGGTTTCACCTGTTTTGAAGGTGAAGTTTTCAAACTACTGCTTCAGAAGATCCTTCTTGTTCTCCTTGGCTTTAGAGGAACCCTCATACATCAGTTTCAGTGCATCCCACAGCTTCTTGGCTGTTTTGCACTTCTTCAAACCTCTGTACACAAAGTTTGGAAGGGCAGTTTGAAGGGCTGTCATGGCTTTTCTGTCTATCTCTACTCTCTTCGTATCTTCATCAGAGGAGTTAGCCATATCTTTGGAAATCATACCAGCACCAGTAGCAGAAGGGGTGCTGGGTATGAAAGGTCCATTCTCAATAGACTCCCAAATTCTTGAATCAAGAGACCTAATGAAACCTTTCATTCTTAAACACCGAGTATCAAACTCATCAAGAGTGATCAGTGGGGACTTGTTCATGGTTCTAGTTTCTATATCAGTTTTGGAAATGGCTGCCATTTGAAAAGTTTAGCATTTGTGTGTGTGAGGGATCTTAAGATCATGAGATCTTATATCAAGAGCCTGAAAAGCTCTGATACCAAATGCAGGATCGTTGAAGGGTGAAAGTTACAACACAACAACACAAAGAGGAGATTAACTCAACTTTAATCAAACAGTAAACTGGATTAACCAAGTTGAGATACTAAGAACACAAGTAATGCAAGAGAGACATAACACAAAGAACACAAGTGTATAGTTTTCAAGAATTCATTGTATTGCTTTCTCTATGTTCTATTACAAGTGTTACAAAGCATATTCGAAAGATACAAGAACATGAGATACTTATACTACATCCTACAGCCGGCTATACTTTGAAAGCCAGCTGGATACAATTGACTAGACACAAACAAAATCAATTATAGAGTCAAAAGGCATATTGCCTTTTGACTTGTGACTATGACATGCCATAGCTCACATCCTTATCTATTACAAAAAGGATAAATTATATAAAGTAGAAAGTTACAGACTCAAGACCTCAATGTACAGTTACCAAAAGCATTGACCTTTTCACCAACTCATGTAAGTTGGTGACTTGCAGAGATGCAGCGGAAAGGTGTCCAGCTTTATGGAACAGTACATCAGATAAAGCATGTTACTAAAAGTCTTCGGAAGAAATCTGTCTTCATAATCTTGAAGCTTCGGAAGACTTTGTCTCTGAGGCTTCGGAAGACTTCATGTTTGGCTTCAGAAGAATTGGTCTTGGCTTCGGAAGATATTGGTCTTGGCTTCGGAAGATTTCACACTTAGAGTATTTTCTATTTCATGTGTGAAACTTCCTAAGCTTTTTCTTTAATGTACTTGTGCAGTATGCAGGATAAACTTAAGATGTTTAGGTTGCATCAGCCTCTTCATTAATCTCTACAAGAGTTTAATAACATTTATTGTTATGCTTTTTGTAATTTGTATTGTTGTACGTATATGTATCATAGTTTATTGGAATTTATACTCTTTTTGATGTAATGTGATGAATTTGGGTTGGATGAAGCAGATAACATAAATGTCCTTAATGGCAAGAAGTTTAATGAAGTCCGAATAGAGAATGATACGTTATTTATAACTGGCGTTGAAAATGAAGGTAACCAAGTGTTGTTCAGATTTGTAGTCCTTTTAAGACAACCTTTATTTAAAGATTACAAGCCCGTAGATCTCACCCATTGAACCTTATCGTCATCGCCTACCACCGTCGATTTCATTAGTGTCGGCAAAGATCAATTGCACCACGTCTTTTCTTCTTTGGTTCTTTGAAATATCAATGGCCATCATCATCATCACTTTTGAGTTACAAGATGAAGATAACTATAAATTAATGAAAAGGAGTATCGGGGTAAAAAAAGATGAATTGAAGAAGACAATTGTTGATTCAAAGCATGTGGATACGTATATGTAAGCATGATGAACTAAACAACCACCTAAACCTAATGAGAAAGACGGACACAAAGAACATGAAGTTTTTTTATAATTAATCATAACCACGTTTATGTAAAATATACGTAACTTTATTGTTATATATATGTACCTCTGTGTTGTTTTTGTATATGTAACTCTATTATTTTAATGTTTATATGACTTTACTATATGCATATGTAAGTTTTTTGTTTACATATATGTACTTCTTTTTGTTAGGTATAGGTAAGTTGGATATGTACTTCAATGGTTTTTGTTGTTACTATATTTTGTTACATGTATGTAAATTTTGGTACGTGTATGTAACTCC
>CM046450.1:32555545-32580545 GCA_025506515.1 Flaveria trinervia | reverse complement strand
TGGTCCGGACATGGTCAAATGCTCACCCGCATTGACTATTACTCATCCGCATTGGTTTCTAACACTTAGGCCAATTTTGAACTTAACCCAATCGGAACTGAAATTGCAGAATCATACTATAACCACTATTTTCATGCTCTAAGCTTAGATCTTACCTTCTAAGCCCTCGGATTCAACATATAACAAGAACATGAACACACATAACATCATAACATCGTCAAACACGCATGAAAAACATACAGGTCCGAGACCCAGATCAGTAAAACATATAGATTTGTATTTCCAGCCCCAAAATCGTTTGAAAACATGTAAATGAGGGGTTCTAGAACTCACCTTAACAGCTCTTGAGCAGGACTTCTTCCAACTCGTTTGAATTTGAGTTCAACCGCCTAAAATCTCACTTGAATTCACTTCTTCAGCCCTGTTTCTTCCAAAATCCGAATTCTGCACTTTTTCCTCTAGAATTCTGCTGAATTGAGAGTTGTGGGAAAGTAGTGGGGGCCATGCCCACTTTACACCAACTTTTCAACCCTTTTGTCCTTTTGGCACTTTTTACCCTTCAACTTGGGTAAAATATCTTTCCCCCCTTTTTCTTCACTTTATTCTCTCTTTATTTAAATAAATGAAAGATCCGGGTGTTACACAATACCCCGAACATTGTGCAAGAAGCTGGTTACTGGGCCTGAGGTCTTTCATAGACCTCGAATATTATGCACGAAGGTGACTCCAGTACCTAGGGCAAGTACATTCACCACTTATATTTTCTCTTTCATTCCGGATCAATACCATGTGCTATACCCCGAACATTGTGCACGAAGCTGGTTACTGGGCCTAAGGTCTTTCATAGTCCTAGAACATTGTGCACGAAGCTCACTCCAGTACCTGGGGCAAGCGGCAAGGAACCCATGCATATGGTCAATCACAAGGATTGGACACTAGTGTGCATCCTTCCGGGGTAGCTAACCCGCAAACAGTTAAGCTAACACCCTTCATTGGGTGTGAACCTCCGTATATTTGCTTACAAGCCTTTCTAACTTTCATTCATTCATTAATTCATATATTTGGGCGCATGAGAACACTTGAGCAGTTATTTTCAGTTAGGCGCATGAGCTATTGTTTAGGCACATAGCAGTCTGAGTCATCCTAAACATCATAATTCAGTCCCCAAACATGACCTATCATGTTTTAAGCTTAAATCATACATTCTAAGCCTTAGAAACACAACCATAACACCATCAGACACATACATAGCCCAAAATCAACCCCCACTCAAAAAACATACGCATACACAGATACGGGTATAAACCCAACTTTTATAAAAACGTACATACATGCATTTCCAGCCCAAAGCAGTTAAAAATGAGTAAAAAGGGGTTCTAGAACTCATCTTTGCAGCCTTTGGTTATGACTTCTTCAAAAATCCATTTGCAATTAAGTTCAACCGCCTAGAAACCCACCAAAACACACACCCGAACACATACAACATACATAAGCATACAACGAGGATAAAGCCAGTTAAGAACATCATAACACACGAATTCTTACCTTGAATTCGAACTTCTGCACTTGTTCTTCAATATACTCGAGAGTGTTCTGCTTCTCTCTCTAAAATCCGATAACAAGTGAAGTGTGCGACATATGGGCGGCCATACCGCCTTTATTCACCAACTTTTAAACTTTTGTCGTTTTTGGACATCTTTGGTCCCTCTACTTGAGCTCTATTTCTTTCTTTTCTTATTCTTCATCTTATTCATTCATTTGAGTCTTCTTAAAAAAATTATAACCGGGTGTTACAGATTTTAAGTATGATATAAACTATTTTATTAATACTAATAAATATATGCATTCCCTGTTTAAGACACTATAGTTTTACTTAAACCACTTCAATCACGCAAGATGAATTCTAACTTATGTATACATAACTAATAGTTTTACTTGTATAACTCATAGATATATATACGTAACTATCTAGTTTCCTAGTTTTCTCATGACCACCCACTCCCAACCCCTCCCACACACACATAATAGAATAATATTAAAATATATATATTTAATCTAAAATGGCTAAAAATGATATTATCATGTGTCTTTGTAGATACATGTGTACCTAGTTTATGAGTTTAATGTAAATGTCTTTCATGTCTTACACATATGTAATGAATGAGTTCAATGAAATATAAGTTGTGTTTGATGTTTATTAATGTTTAATATTTCATGTTATTATTGTGTTAATATATAATGAACTTAGTATATAGGTTTTAGGTTGTTGTACACAATTCTAAATCAATAATGATTGAGTAATGTGTTCAACATAGACGGATAAGGATTCATAATGGCCCATACTTATAAACCATACGCATAAACACATCATGCTTATGGACCAGTCGCACGACTGAACCAGGAGACTGGATCAGTCGCATGATTGAGACATAAGATTAATTCAGTCGCACGACTGAACCTTCAGTCATACGTATGGATCAATCACAGTACGATTGGAAAACCCTAACATATAAATACCAATTAATTCGTGGAAAAACATGAGAATTCGAAACATCTGATACTCTCACGAACCCTAGCCATCTAGAACGTTCAAGGAAGCCTGACCAATTTCATAGATCATTACTGTTCGATCTCTATTCGTTCATAACATTTATTTTCAATCTTATATCGATCGGGTAATGTTCTCACTGATTGGATCTTAATCAAATAGGATTCCGCACTATTTGATTCAGTATAAACACAGAATCTGTTAGTATTCCATACGTACACGGTCCTGACAAGTGGTATCAGAGCTTTGGCTCTTGATTTTGCGTTTTGATTCGATTAGAATTGTGTCAAAACTCACGTTTAACTCAAAAGAGTCATGTTTTTGAGTCCAAGGTGTTTTTCGACGTTTCCAGGCATTAAAGTTGAAGTTTTTGTTATACGGAAAAGTAGGGTTTCTGGTTTAATCATAATTCGTGTCTAAGTGCCAAAAATTCTATTTTTCCAAACACAACAGCCTTTAGTCGCACGAATAGCTCATTCATACGATTGAACTCATTCGCACACTCCATCCGCACGACTGAACTCAGTCGTATTCTTCATTCGCACGACTGCACAACTTCAATCGGTTGAGTCCATTCGCCTTGTTCATACGCACGACTAAATCCAATCGCACGATTGAATTCATTCGCACTCTTCTTTCACACCAGTGATCCATACGCATTGTCCTTTCGCACGATTGAAGCTGCCCTGTTCTCAAAGTACAAAGTTCACACAAATGGAAGATCAGTTTTTAGCGTTTACTGCCGGGAAGGACTCACGCAAGTAGAACCTTCTGCTTCTGGAGAATGAGATATGTGACATCCGTCACCAACAGGTCCGTCAATTGACTCGAAATCCGTTAAAAAAATTTTCGCGCAATTATTATTTTGCTTAATTAATTCGTTTATCGAACCAAATCTCATCATATCTCCCTTTTATGCAAACTTTAATATTAATTAACGCTAATAATAAAATCTATTTTATTGTTATTATTATTACCGTAAATATAATTAATATTATTAATATATTATTATTGTTATAATTAAGTCTAGGTTTTTAAATTATAATTTAACTGAACTTGAGGGATTAATTAATTAAAGTTAAGGGTCCTAAGTATAAAATAAAAATTATATATATATATATATAATATATATTATATATATATATATATTTGGTAAACCCTAAACTAGCCCCCCCCCCCCCCGCCATGAACCCTCCCGTCGCCACACCACCATATTTCACCATTCCACCATCGTAAGCCGTCGCCGGTTGGTGTCGTCTCGCCGTTCACTCGTTTCGCTGGCAATCGATTGTCCCGAACCTTGTTTTATTTCGTTCCGTTTCGGTTTGTTGTCACGGTTTGGTTCAATTTCGTTCGGGTTGTCGAATGATTTCTTTGGTTGATGTTGGCAATGTGTGTGTGTGCAGTGTGTGTATGTGTGTGTAGTGTGTGCGCGTGGTGTGTGTGTGTGTAGTGTGCGTGTGCGGTGTGTGGTGTGTGTCGTGTGTGTGTACGGTGTGTGTGTTGTGTATATGTGTGTGTATGTGTTCTTTTATGTTTGTATATATGTGTGTGAGCAGCCACGTATATATGTATATATATGGTGTGTGTGTGTGTGGTTGTATATGTATGTATACATTGTATGCGTGCATAAGTGCAGATCGTATGCATATATATAAATTAAGTGCTTTGAACTATGTGTGTGTATATATATTTGCACAGCAGTAATGCATAATGTATGCATATCTATATGTGTGTTGTGTTGTGCGTTGTGTGTGTGCGTCGGGTGTGTGTGTGTTATGTGTGTGCAATGTGTGTGTTGTATGTGTGTGAATCGGTGTGTATGTATGCGTATACCATGTGTGTATGGCTGCGATGATGTGTATGTAATATACTATGTATACGTATGTATCACGTATGCGTGTATCTGTGCATGGTGTGTGTTAGCATGTATATATATATGTATTGTTTGGGTATATGAGTGGGTCGATCCACTGCACGTGTGTTTGTGTATGTGTCGTTCAAGCGAAACAAACGCAGCAGCCTTCGGTTGTTATATTCGCGACGAATGGATGCGTTTGGTGTGTATACAAGAATAAGTATGTGTGTGTTTGCAGCTACATGTAAGATATTATATAGATAGGGAGTGTTGAGAAGATGATTAAATATATATATATATATAATATATATATATATATATATATATATATATATATTATATATATATATTTATTATTTATTTAATTATTATTTGGTGTGTGTATGATATTGTGTTTATGTAATTGTGTGGTTGTTATATTATTTATTATTATTATTACAACTACTATTATTCTTATTATTATTTTATTATTACCCTTATTGTTATTATTCTTATCATTATTATTATTATTATATATTATTTTTATATTATTATTTTGCTAATATAGTATGTTGTGTGGTGTGTAATATATTATGTGTGTGAGTTGCACCTTGAACCCGAATCACCCGAACCGAACCAAAACCGGCCGAACGTATCTATTCTCTATAGACTCGTCTTAAGTTTTTATTATAACTAATTATAGTTGTTTGATCGTCGTTTGCTCTCACCCTTTGAAGTTTTTGTCCATTTTAATTCGTCTCATTCAAGGTGAGTTTCGCGGCCCCGTTTTCGTATTAAACATTTATAAATTAGGGGGAAAAGTATGCTCACCCTTTTTATGCTGTGAACTTATTTAATTCTTTTAAGACTATTGGTTTACTGTTTGTAACTATTTATCTAGTACATGCATAAGTTGTCTTTGTGGTTCTATATTCATAACTATTTAACTATGGTGTTGGAGCCGACGGACAGATATTGATAGCACTATTGGGTTGACACCCCTACCCTTGTTTGTTAGTATACTAGTTGGGACTGACAGTGACAAGGGACGGGCCCTAGGGTCTTTGTGTACGTCGTAGGCTTAGTTGTGATGCTCATGATTACATGTGATATACTTGCTTATAATTGTATGCACTCATGTCCTACCAAACTTTTACAAACATCAAGTTTTGTTTATTATTTAACCTGCGAACTCACCAACATTATGTTGACCATTTTGAGCATATCTTTTCAGGTAATAATCATTGAGGATTGCTAGGGAAGCTAGCCTTAGCGTTGACCTTAGTCTTACATTATCTTAACTTGGACGCATTTGACATTTGCTTGTAATTAACATTTTGGTACTTGTTCCCGGGTTGTGGGATTTTTACTCTTTTGTTTGTATGACTATGTTTGTCGTGGAACTGACTAACCATGACACAAGTCTTCATTTTTGTCCTGTGACATCATGACACGTTGACTTTTATTATTTAATGCATCTCTATTAATTATCAATGTGTGATGACGATCCCGTCCGTTACATCCCGTGTTTCCACTATAAGTGAGGTGTGTGAAGATTGGTATCAGAGCACTTGTTATATAGAATTAGGTGAATCACTCGACCTAGACTATAACCTAGGAACCTTCATGTAGAATGCATGCTAGGATTTTGTGTGCATCAGATATTACATGTATGTTCCTCCTATTCTATCTATTCTTTATCTTTTGATTGCTTCATCTAAGGAAAGTACATTTCCTTATAGGATGTCTTCAACTGGACCTTCCATTCCCGTAGTGCCTCGAGTTCATTTGTCCGACTCTGAGTCGAACCAGAAGAGGTTCTCTTGGACCATATGATGCCTATATCATTTGACACAGAGTCCGAACTTGAGGAGGCAGCAAGGGAGTCATCTGATGAAGAGGAGGCGGGTGATCATATCATTTTAGGTTTGCCTGTCGTCCGTGCTGCACCACCTGATCCTGCAGCATCTGAAGCCCCAGTTGCACCAAGTGCACCTGCTGTTCTCGCTGCACCAAACGCTCCTGCTGTCCCAGTTGCTCCCGCGATGCCTGCTAGGCTGGCTATTGCAAGGTACGTCGCTGTGGCGGGACGTTGGGTGCCCAGCTACCCCAGAGGACCTTATCAAGAGAATGGCATTGGACGGGTGTTGCTGAGGACAGCTAGGAAGAGAGTGTTTTCAGCCACACGCATCAGGTTTCGTTTGCCAGCAGATGAGGCTAGCTTGTAGGGTGACCACTATGACCTGCCCCCATTCCTTTTTGCTCATCTAGCAGTGATGAAGAGCAGGACTGAAGGCGGGTGAGCAGTGTTGATACATGTATGTCCCTAGATCATGATATGTGATGAATAGATCTTGTTTGGTATGATTAATGAAATGATATTGATAGTTTGTTAGTTATAAGTTTAATGTTCATTAATGAGTCGACATTGAATTGGTTAATTAGGTTAGTGATTGCTTGAATGATAATATAATGTTTATTAATTAATACATTCAAACTTAACATAATGAAGTTCTCATGCGAATGGCTCATGCGAATGAACCATACGCATGAATAACTTCACACGATTGACTCAGTCGCACGACTGAACCAAGAGACTGGATCAGTCGTACGATTGTAACATAAGATTGGCTCAGTCGCACGACTGAACACTCAGTCGTACGAATGAATCAACCGCATGGTTCAATCGCACGACTGAACCATACTAATGGTTCAGTCGCACGATTGAATAGTACCAACCTATAAATACAACTCAATTCGTGAAAAACAAGGACTCTTGATTAATTACGATTCCAGACGTACCCTAGCCGTCCAGAAACCTCCCAATTCGTTCTCCAAGTTCATAGAACACATTAGATCGATTCCCAATCGATTTCTAACGTTAGTTTCAATTCTTGATTGATTCTTCGTGTGTCTCACTGATTGGATCGCCGATCAAATAGGATCCGCACTATTTGATCTGGTTTACATGCAAATCTCTAAGTATTTCGTTCAAATACCAGGTCCTATCAAGTGGTATCAGAGCATTGGCTCTTGATTACGTGTGATTCAATCAAGATTGATAAAAAGTTTGTGTTTTTGCACTAAAAACGCAATCTTTTGTGTCAAAAGTGATCTTGACGTTCCCTGCTCATCAAAGTTTGGTTTTTACGGACTTAGGCAATTCAACCTTGCGAAAGTTCGAATTTTTACGGCTAAAACACGTTTAACCTAGAAATTTTCGCATAACAGCAGCTTCAGTCGCACGAGTGAGCCATTCGCACGACTGGACTCATTCGCATTGCTTAGTCGCACAATTGGACATAGTCGTATCTCCATTTGTACGATTGAACCGTTCGGTCGCACGTTCATACGCATCAGATTCATTCGCAAGACTGAGCTAATCACTTAGTTCAGCCGCACGATTGAACCAGTCGTAGAGTTCATACGCACGACTGAGTGTTCATACGCACGCCTAGTCCATTCGCACCCTTCAGTCGGCCGAGTGAAAATTGCTTATTAGACTTAAATTTATTTACATTGGAAGATCAAATGTCAGCCTTTACTGCTGGGAAGGACTCTAGGATCCAGAACCTGCTGCTACTTGAGAGTGAGGTGGGTAATCATAATAAACCACCAAAGCTTTTAACGTTAGATGAGTTTCCCCACTGGAAACAACGTTTTGAGATCTACCTCAATGGAGTGGATCCGAATCTATGGGAGGCCATCAAGATGGATATAGTACACCGGTGGGAGCCGATGGAGTAAAGTAACCTTAGGAGGGATGACAGACGCGCAGAAAGTCAAATATAATGCAGAGAAGAGGGTCTATGCATTGATTACACAGTCTATCCTTAAAGAGATATTCCACCAGTACTCAGAGAATAAGCAGTCCAAGAAACTATGGGATGAGCTAGAGAAGAGGTACGACAGGAATGCCTCGTTGAAGGCAATCAAGCTAAGGAGTTAAAGAGGAATTCGACAACGTCTCATCGATAGGAAACGAGAGTTTGGACGATGTTATAGATAGATTCTACCATCTGATGAGTGAACTGCATACACATGGGGTGGTACTACCATGGAAGAGAAAGTTAATAATTTTGCAGACGGATTGCCTGAAAAATGGGTTTCATTCGTGTCTAATCTTAGACAGAATGGAATGCTTCAAAACTGGATATTAATGACTTCATTCTTAAGTTGCGAGAAGAATCACTTAGAATGAAGTACAGAGCTCAGAAGTCTACGTACAATCAAAATCCAGCTTTATACAATGCCACTCCTCAAGCTAAGACATCTGGAGCAACCCTCAGACTGCATTTGTGTCTAGCTCATCGAGTCCTACACATGCACCTTCTTCAGGTTCAGAAATGTCAGGGTCTTCTTGTACCAAATACATTGGATCTGAAGCAAATGCTACTAGACTGAAGACCGAGAACCTCGGTACTGTGGAAGTAGCTCGAGAGCACATGGATCTATTAGCAGCAATGGTCCATTCCTATGATGAACTTGTTGCTGGAAAGATTGGAAACTGCCATCTGGCAGACGAGGACTACGAGCAGGTGGACGAAATGGAGCTTGAGAGAATGGACATAATGTGGGCCTTAGCAAGTGCTGTCCGGAGGGCGAAGAAGTTTGTGAAAAAGACTGGACAGAACTTGGTTGCTACTAAGGATACCACCTTTGGCTTCGACAAGAGTAAAGTGACCTGCTTTAACTGTGGTGAAAAGGGGCACTTCAAGAGAGAATGTGTGAAGCCAAAGAAGACTGGGAACGGGAACCCGTTCTCATCCTTCACTCGTCTAGACAAGCAAACTACCAGCTCTACTTCCTCAAACAAGGACTCAAAAGCCTTGACTGCTCATGATGATGAAGGACAGGATTGGAGCTTTAGGTTTGTCTCACCAGGGGAATCAAACATTGCAATATAGAAGATATTGACAGTGATTCCGCTAGTGAAGGAGATCTAGCAGTTGAGATAGCAATGTCACATAGTGAAGAAGCAACTGCAACCGAGGTCAGTTACAAGCCAAAAGTGGAGACTACCATGTCAGAGACAGAAAGACAGAAGCAAAAGAATCAGAATCATCTGATACTGCATTGATGGCAAACGCTTCTGAATCAGCTCAGGTAAGTACTACTGACACAATGTTTAATAATCATGCTTGTTCTGATTGTGATGCCTTTAGGAATAGCATAGATGCTAAATTTGCTAGGTATTAGATCATAATGATAACTTGATAAAAGATTTGCATCTATGCACTGAGGCTAATAGGGTATTAAACAAAATGAGCTCAGTTATAAAGAAAAGATAGACCTTTGACTAAACAGCTTAGGGAAACCTAAGTAGTTCCTTTAATCAAGCTAATGACATTAGGTATTATCTAAACTCCTAGAAGACACTAAGAAGCAAAAGGCAGTTCTAGAAGTAGAAGTAAATTCACTAAAACAGAAACTGCATAGTTGGACTAGTTCGTCGCACATAGTCCAACACTTAGTGAAAGAAAGGAACAACGGGGAGGGACTGGGTTATAAAGTGGTTCCGCCACCACCTGAGACTTTGATGAACACTAAAACTAGACTTTTAAATAGTAATCCCATCAAGGATCATGTAGTGTCTACTCCTCTTGTTAGTGATCCAGATTCCTTATGTTCATCTATTGACACTGGAAACAAACAAAAGAAGACCACGTCAAAGGCAAAGGGTAATTTGCCTTGTGTTAATCTGGAAAAAGAATTTGAAAAGGTGACTTAAAGTCAGGTTCAAACAAAGTCAAATCAGAACCTAAAAGGGCTTTTAAGGATAATCTTTCACATACTTCAAGTCAAAGACCAATTAACCAAAAAAAAAGGATGTCAAACAGGTTAAATCAGTTAATTTTGTTAAACCAGTAAACAATCAAAAGAACCAGAGTCAAAACCTAAAGTGAGTGATATTACTAGAGTGTCACACACGTCTCCACAAAGAAGTTTAATCATAAAGTTGATAGCAGGGCGTGCTACAACTGTGGAGAATGTGGACACATTGCTTCTACTGTCCTTAATATCAGACACCTAGGAGAAGAGTGAACTTCAGGACTCAAAACCTAAGTCTTCTAAGAGGAGCTCTTTAACTCCACCTAGAAGAACTAGTGAACAGAAGTTCAATCTGTTAGCCAGTCGACTGTTTATCACAAACAGGCATTGCACAAATCTGGCTTATCGAAAGAGAAGTCAATCTCTATGTGGTAATGATGACAAGAAGGAACCTGAGCTACCCTCACCTTCTAAGGGTCAATGGGTTGAATCTGATGTGTGATGCCTCTGGGAAACCCAAGCCAGTAAAGGCTTGGGTTCCTAACCTAAACTAATCCTTTACCTCGTATGTGCAGGTGTTCAATACATGCTGAAACTAACACGTGGATAGTAGACAGCGGAGCATCCAGGCACATGACAGGAAACAGAGCTCTTTTATCAAATGTCAAACAAATAAAAGGAGGGCATGTTTCGTTTGCTGGAAACAAGGGAGGATATATCACAGCTCAGGGAGAAGTTGGAAATCAGAAAGTTAAGTTTGATAGGGTGAACTACGTCCAGCAACTTCAAAATAACTTACTCTCTGTTTCTCAATATGTGATAAGGAATTTAAAGTCATCTTCGACAACAAGAAGTGTTACGTACTGAAGAAAGACTACGTGATCCCAGAGGACCAAGTTTTGATGACTGCTTCAAGATATAAAGATCTTTATGTCTTGGATCTGTCAACAGCTTCTACAATGGATCATGAGGTTCAGTGTTTTCTATCCAAAGCTACTGAAAAAGACTCCATCTCCTGGCATAGGAGAATGGGACACATCAGTCAAAGGAAGATGAATCACTTGATTCAGAAGGATCTGGTGAGAGGTGTAAATGTCAAGAACTTTCAGCTTCCTGATTTCTGTATAGCTTGCAAGAAAGGTAAACAGACAAAGAAGTCTATAAGGAAAAGAAAGTTAATTCAATAGAACTTCCTCTTGAACTTCTACACATGGATCTGTTCGGTCCAGTCAGTACAAAGAGCATTGCAGGCGACTTGTACTGTTTTGTGGTCACCGATGACTACTCAGGTTCACTTGGGTAATGTTTCTGAAATCCAATCATCAGAAACATTTGAATCATTCAAGGAGTTGGTAACCACACTGGAATCTCTCTACAAGCTGAAAGTTAGACAAGTACGCTCAGACAACGGAACGGAATTCAAGAACCAGGGGATGGAGGAATACTGCAAGGAAAAGGGGATTGTGCATCAATTCACTTCTGCTTACACACCTCAGATGAATGGCGTTGCTGAGAGAAAGAACATGAGTTTGATAGAGACAGCACGGACTATGCTGGCAGACTCGAAACTGCCTATCCAATTCTGGAATGAGGCAGTGGCAAATGCATGTTATACACTGAATCGAGTCCTGATAGTCAAGCACCACGGAAAAACATGTTACGAGCTACTACAAAGACGCAAACCGAACTTGGAGTATCTCGAACCATTTGGGGCGCCGTGCACACTTCTGAAGAAGACACAAGAAGGTAAATTCAGCGCGAAGGCAGATGAAGGCATCTTTCTAGGATACAACATACCTAACAAGCGAGTTTACAATAACTCAACAGGTCTAGTATAAGTTTGGTGTAATGTTGATGTTCAGCGATTCACCACACCACCTACTGGCAAAGGACCCGCCTACTTCTTTGACTATGATGGATTCTTCAAGTCCTTCAACATTCCTCTCTCTCCCTCGGATGACGAATTAGCTACACGAATGATGTATGATAGCTTGAATCCACCAACATCTAGCTCACAGGGAGAATCATCTACTCATTCAGGGGGAGTAATCGACGACAGTGACACCTCCTCTGAAAATGAAGCTGAAGAAGCTAACCAGAACAGTCAGGCGGAACAGGTTCCAGTTCCTGAAAGTCCACAAGCATCTACCAGTGGTGCACCTTCGACGTCAGAGCCTCAAACTCCAACTACCTCAGATGAAGAACCAAATGTTCATCATCTTGGCTCTGAGGTAGCTGTTCCTACTACTCCAGGATCACGTCTAAACGTTTATCATCCCTTAGACAATGTCATTGGGGATGTCCGATCAGGAGTACAAACCCAAAATCAGCTGTACTCAGCTGATTATGCCTCTGTTATGAAAAGGGATATATCCATGATGGTGCCTATGGTTTTGTCTCACAGGTTGAGCCAAAATATGTCAGTGAAGCACTAAATGATGAGGCGTGGGTGAGTGCAATGCAAGAAGAACTTCTTCAGTTCAAGAAGTTAGGTGTATGGTCTCTGGTTGATAGACCTAAAGGTGCTAAGGTCATTGGCACCAAATGGGTTTAAAATGCAAGAAAGATGACCAAGGGATCATTATCAGGGACAAGGCTCGACTGGTTGTTCAGGGATTTCGCCAAGTCGAGGGAATTGATTACAATGAGGTATTGCACCCGTGGCAAGGATGGAAGCCATTCGTATCTTCCTTGCCTATGCATCGTACATGAAGATTAAAGTCTATCAATTAGATGTGAAGAGTGCATTTCTTCATGGGGAAATTAGAGAAACAGTTTATGTCAGTCAACCCGAGGGATTTGAAGATCCTTATCATCGGGATAGAGTCTACAAGCTCGACAAGGCTTTATACGGGCTTCATCAAGCTCCAAGAGCTGGTATGAGAAACTCTCGACTCATCTTGTGAAACACGGCTTTCGCAGGGGAGTCATTGACTAACGCTGTTCATTAAAGAAAAAGATGGCGACCTACTGCTCGTACAAATCTATGTTGATGACATAATTTTCGGTTCAAAGAACGAAGAGTTATGCAAAGAATTTGAAGCAGTTATGCAGAAAGAGTTTGAGATGAGTGCTATGGGGGAGATGAAGTTCTTTCTCGGGCTACAGGTGGATCAAAACCAAATGGGATCTTTCTACATCAGACCAAGTACGTAAGAGACATTCTAATCGCTTTGACATGGAGAATGCATCTGTTGCCGGTACTCCACTGGCTACGAATCACGACATTGCACCTGATGAAAATGGAGATCTTGTGGATGCCACGATGTACCGAGGAATGATTGGATCCCTCATGTATCTCACTGCCTCTAGACCTGATATCATGTATGCGACATGTTTATGTTCTAGATATCAGGCTAAACCTAAGGTCATCATCTGATCGGGGTCAAAAGGATTTTTCGCTATCTAAAGGGTACACCCACACTTGGGTTGTGGTATCCTCATGATTATGATTTGAGCTCACGGCGTATAGTGACTCGGACTACGGAGGCTGCAAGATGAACTACAAGTCTACATCAGCAGGGTGTCAATTCTTTGGGAGAAGATTATTACCTGGCAGTGTGTAGAAGCAGACATCGGTTGCATTGTCAACCTGTGAAGCCGAATATGTTGCTGCTGCAAGTTGCTGTTCACAAATCATCTGGATTCAACAGCAAATGTGGGATTACGGTTTAACGTTCCATTCTACTCCTATTTTTGTAGATAACTCTGCTGCAATTGCAGTAACTAAAAATCCGGTCCAACATCCTAAGACCAAACATATCGGTATTAAATATCACTTCATACGAGATTGTTTCGAAAAGAACTTAATTGATGTGGTAAAAATTAATACTGATTTTCAACGCGCTGACCTCTATACTAAAGCCTTTGATAAACCACGTTTTCAATATCTGCTAGAGGTCAACGACGTTAAAAAGAGAAGTGATGTTATTCCTGATGATGATCATGTGTAGTCCGATGTAGTTTAGTTAATTTTTCTTTTTATTTTATTTATTTGTTTATTTTAGTCTGTTTAAATTACTCATGTTATTCTGCTGTTTATTAAAATCCTAAAATAATTAAACCAGGTTTGATTTTAGTATTTTAGGGGGAGAATAAGTCAGCAAGCAACATTAAAATTAAAAAAAAAAAAAAAGGGAAACCGAGGGAGAAGGAGTGGAAAGCTGATACAAGGAAGATCGTATCTGTGATACCGATTCAAACCCTTTGGAATATGATAGTACACAAGAACAAGTCAAGAGGGACTTTAAAATCCTAATTTAAAAAAAAATTCAAAGTATAAGTCGGTGTAGTCTAAGCAATATAAAAGGGAAGATGATAGAAAAACTGGTAACTCCTAAGGTAACACAATGAGAGTAGACCTAGAGGTTGCTAGACCACAATTGATATGTCGGTAGATTCAACACAATAGATGATTAGACCGGACTGGTGATCTCAAGATCAAACTAAGTTGTTCACTGACTGTGGGCTTCCATCTTATCACTGGTTAACACAATCAATAATATTCCAATAAGGGGTAATGAGCATGTAAACGCCACAAATGTGTGCGGATGAACATAAATAGAGCAAAGCACAAAAAAAATGAAAGAAAAATGCTATCAAGCTAATGACCTATGTTGTTGGTGCATTTGGTGCAAAATAAAGCTGCTCTAACAAGGAGATAGGTTGTGTGCCTCTCTGTTGTGCGATGGCACTGACCTAAGGATAAGCATAACCTTGATATTCTAGAATTCATTGTTATTTGCCGCCTCTTTGTTGTGCGATGGCACTGACCTGAGGACTGGTTTCTCTATGAAAGCTCTAAGAATAGTCTCTTCTTGTAACAATACCCGTCGACCGCTCAAAAGCTCGTGAGGGATGTTCATTACCATATAAGTGTGGGATCCACAAATGTTCATTGAATTAAATAAACCAAAAACAATTACCGGTTTGAGTCAAGAGTCTGTGTATGGATTTAAGTGGACAAACATATGACAATCATTGTGGCTGCAATTCTTGAAAGTTCAAATCAATGTGGTAATCTAAGAGTTCTGGTATGATTCCCTAAAGCTGATGAGACTCTGGATGAACACCAAGAATTGAGCATCGAAAGATTTGGATAACAAGTCCCAAATGATTTGATGTTCCTGTATGATTCCAAAATTGAATTGATCCAGGTGTGGTCAATCTAAGTTGAAGCTTTCGATTCCGGAACCAAATCCCGTAGATTTCCATCTTAGGGTTTTATCTCTCACAAAAAGTCCAAAAACAAATTTTATTGTGTATTTAGTTTAAGTTTCTAGTTTAATCTTTTAGTGTGTGTGTCTGTCGGACTACATCAGGAAAATCATAATGGAATTAACTCACCTAAAAGGGTCATGTCTGAGATGGCCACATGTTTTTCAAAGTTTAAAGAGTCACGCAGAGGTGACAACATGTTTTAAAAGAGTCACGTTTGAGGTGACTGAATTGTTTAGAGCTTATAATGTTATTGTCAAAAGTTAAAAGGGTCTTAAAAGTAAAATGTTCAAAAAATGAATGTAAACTCACTAAGTGTGACCCATTCGCACGATTGGATCATGGTTTGGACCAACTATCCGAATGGCTCCCAATCGGCCGAATGGACATGAGAATGATCCATTCGACCGAATAGAAGGGGGAGATGAAGCAGTCGACCGACTGAGGCTCAGTCGGTCAACTGAAGATGCGAATGAAAGAGACCGAATGAGGAAGTCGACCGACTGAGACTCAGTCGGCCGACTGAATGCGATTGACTAGCCAATCGTACGACTGAGACTCAGTCGCCCGAATGAACTGAGCGAATGAGGCCAATCGGCCGATTGAACTTAGGTTCAGTATTTAAGGGCCTCAGTCAATCGCATGTTGCTCACCACACCAAAATCGCACCCAAATCGCATTCTTCCCATTACTCTGCCATAAATTGCTACAGATCCTGATTTACATTGTTGTTGAGTTTCTTACATTCGAGTGACGATTTTACAGGAAAAATGGCTGACAGATGGTCTCTTAATCGAAAGCACAACATATGTGCCCATTTGGACCACACAACTCGGAACGGGGCCAAGTTCTCCGAGATTATAGCCTTCCTCAAACGCTCACGGATACATAAGGCTATATCTACACACGTGCACAGCCTTACAAATCACTAAACCAGGCATTCTGGGAGAATGCCTCAGTGGATCGCTCTCGTGAGCCATACAACATCCGAAGCACCATTATGGGTCAAACTATCGACATTACTGCTACTGACATCCAGAGAATCCTTGAGTTTGGGGATGACTCCACTCACCCCACTAAGTTACATCCTTTGACAGTGAGAGGGTGTTTCCTCCGAATCAAGTATGTGGGGGACATTAACTCGGGGGTGCTAAATAAGAGCAACCTGTGCCCACAATACAAATATCTAGCACATGTGATTCTTAAGTGCATTGCTTTGAGAAGGGGTGGTTTCGATGACCTATCGTATCAGATACAAAATGCCTTCGTGGCTCTGGTGCTGAACCACCCTTTCAGCTTCTCGAATATGATATTTTCTTATTTGGTAGAGAACATTGAAGCAAAAGGGAAAGAAGGTTTTTGTATGTATCCAAGGTTTCTTCAGATGATATTCAATGAGAAGCTGCCTCTGCTCCCCAAGGAAAGTCACGATGCAGTGACTTTGGAACTTATGGATGACACTACTTTGGGTAGGATGGTGGTGTACCGGGGCAAGCAAGTGAAGCCCCAGGCAAAGAGGCTGATTGGCCATTTAGCAGATGAAAGTTATGTGGCACCGGGGAGACGCCAATGGCGTCACGAGGATAGTGACTCCGACGTGGAGCCAATTATCCTACCCACTGATGATTCAGATGATGATGATAGTGGGGGCCGGAGACATTATGCCTGTTCCACAGAGAGGCACTACGTCTGATGTCGTGCCTCCAGCATCCGCCCCGGCTGCAGAAGTTACCGAATCAGCTGGGTTTCATCATGATTTTGTCCTTGAGACAGAAGTAGAAGAAGAAGAGTCTGATGAGGAGCCCCTCACCAGGACTGTGGGAAGAAAAGTGGTTCCCACAGTACATGGGCTTAGGGTGGTTGGTGAGCACCCAAGAGACTCTGGAGATACAGAGACCGACCCGACCTATGCTCCAGGGACAATCGGCAGGGTAGGAGGGGGAGCATCCACCTCGAAGGGAATGAGGAGAAAACGGATGGCTCAACCCCATGGGCAGAAACCAAAGAAGAAGCATCGGTTGACCTTCATCACTACTACCTCAGCCACTACAGCCACCACCACCACCACTACCACCTCTTCAGACACACCATCCACCACGATAGCCACCACAGCCCCCACAGCAACCACAGACACCACCAGACCGACCACCATAATACAGATCCCAGCCACCACTACATCATTCACCCCTCACTCACCACCACTATCATCCCGACCTGACCCGATATTCACCACAACCACCACCACCACCACCACTAGCCACCAAACCGAGCCCTCAGCCTATCTCTCATTCACTTACAGATCACCTCTACCTACAGTTGCGGTAGAAGAACAGTTGTCGGCACTAAACAGAATGGTAATGCGTTTGCTGGCTGTCGATGAGGAAAAGGCCTCCCAAATCCGCCAGCTTACTGACTTGACTGCTGCACAAACTCACCAAATTGCAGAGCAAGCTCAAGTGATAGAAAGGCAGGCCCGACAGATGACTGCCCAGAGCAAAGAGATAGCCCTTCTCCAAGCTCAAAGCGTCACCTCAGGGAAGAAAATAGAGGAGTTGGAAAAGGCTAAAAAGACCATTTTGCTAAAGCTGAAAGGATCGAAAGAGGAGCCATTAAAGATAAGGATGGGGACAGAAATGAGATGATGATGAAGACAATGATGATGATGATGATGAGAGTGAAACTGACAAAGAGAAAACTGAAGAATGGCACGAAGATGATGACACTGACGGAGGAGAAGCAGCTAAATCTGTCTCAGCTCCAGGGCAAGAGAAAAGATCAAAGAACAGACAAGATCTGCCAGCTTCTGCTTCAGCACCTCCATGTGATGAGCCGAGTATTCAGGATAAAAGTAAATAGTAGATGTTTATGTATTTATTTACTTTTGTATTCTGTATTGAAAAACCATGTATTAAATGTTTATATTAAGTTAATGCATTTCATTTGATAAATTACTAATGATTTGTGTGTGAAATGTGTAAATCAAACAGATCCAAATTACAAAAGAGATGATTTGATATTGCTCCCCTTCAGCAGGTCAAGTCTCAACTCACAATGGTTCTTGATCTGCAAGGGATTGTCAGAAGGTCAGTGAGTTATACCCCCGAAGAAGGGGAAATAATTCACGATCTATCAAACGAGCAACTGGCAGAAATTTTCAAGCTCAATCCTGATGAATAGTGAAAGATGCTCCGACATGTAATTCTACCTGTGATGACGAGCTAAATGACGTTGATGAAATAGATAGAATATGTCACTACAGAGCACTATCCTCAGTATGCTGACAATGAGGGCAATGTGTTTCCCAATCTGGGTGAATCCCTTGTCGGTGATACATTGAGGTGTTAGACAAAATGGAGCAAGAGTTAGAGAAGACAGAGGGAATGGCCCAAGCCTCAAAGGATGATGTTGATATCCATAAGGCTGAATGGGCTGCATGTTTTAAAGAAGTTAGAGCTCAACGTGCTGCACCGAAGAAGGATGCCTACACCAAGATCTACAGAGTCAAGAAACATCTTAAGGTGTCAGGCAGGATTATAGCATGGGCATATTTTGATGATCTTAACGTTTATGCCGTTAAGAGGGAGAAGGGCATAGAGTACTTTAGATTTCCACATGATCTAAAGACTCTACCAGGTTTTGAGCTCAACCAGCTAGCCAAATTGAAGCTGTTGTATGCTGACCCAAGAAAGATATCAGGCTGGTTTGAGGATGCCCTAAAGAAAGAGTACCACACCAGGTGGATTAACTTCAGACCTCAACAACCTACAAGGTATATTAGAAGGTCTGAGATGGATGCCATTACTGGAAAACCAAAGATAGTGTTGAAGTGGAATCCTCCGCGCACAATGTCAAGAATCCCACTCCGGGAAATGACAAAGGATTTCACACCACACTTTAAGTGGTGGTACTACGATTGGAGAACAGCAGAAGCGGTCATAGTTCTAAATAAAGAGGGCCAAATGGATACAATCAGAGTATTCGACCCAATGTGGCTTACCAACTTGTCAGCAAATGATGTCTATATACTATACAAGTGGCCACTGTTCTATGATACGCAAGATATTGTACAGGCCCTCCAGTTCCAAAATGTCATAAGACTTTGCTTCGCGTTTGATATTCACGCGGGAGTCACAAAAGAGGACAAGTACAAAAATATGAGGAGGTAATGAAGAAAACAAGACATTAGAGAGATCTAGGTCCAAGGGGGAGTTTGTTGATACATGTATGTCCCTAGATCATGATATGTGATGGAATAGATCTTGTTTGGTATGATTAATGAAATGATATTGATAGTTTGTTAGTTATAATGTTTAATGTTTCATTAATGAGTCGACGTTGAATTGGTTAATTAGGTTAGTGATTGCTTGAATGATTACATATAATGTTTATTAATTAATACATTCAAACTTAACCTAATGAAGTTCTCATGCGAATGGCTCATGCGAATGAACCATACGCATGAATAACTTCACACGATTGACTCAGTCGCACGACTGAACCAGGAGATTGGATCAGTCGTACGATTGTAACATAAGATTGGCTCAGTCGCACGACTGAACACTCAGTCGTACGAATGAAACAACCGCATGGTTCAATCGCACGACTGAACCATACTAATGGTTCAGTCGCACGATTGAATAGTACCAACCTATAAATACAACTCAATTCGTGAGAAACAAGGACTCTCGATTAATTACGATTCCAGACGTACCCTAGCCGTCCAGAAACCTCCCAATTCGTTCTCCAAGTTCATAGAACACATTAGATCGATTCCCAATCGATTTCTAACGTTAGTTTCAATTCTTGATTGATTCTTCGTGTGTTCTCACTGATTGGATCACCGATCAAATAGGATTCCGTACTATTTGATCTGGTTTACACGCTAATCTCTAAGTATTTCGTTCAAATACCAGGTCCTATCAGCATGGATGAGGACTTGAAGGAGTAGAAGATTTAGTTTTCTTGCCATTTTGTATTTCATTTTCAGACTTTGTTAAACTATGAATTTTCACACACTTTGGGATATTATGCTACTTATTATCATGTTGAGACATTATGATTATGAGAAGGGAAATTTGTATTATTATTATGTTTTGGGGTTGTGGTATTTCACTATGGAAACTATGTGTGTAATGATATTCCTTATGAGACTGACTGAGTTGTGATGACATCTGTTATTATTGAAACTTATATATTGTTTATATTGACTAGAAAGATGCCGCCCCGAAGAATTACTCGTAGTGCTAGTCGTGGTGGTGCTGTTCCAGAGTTAGAGATAGAGGTAGAGGAAGAGGTGCAAGAGGTAGAGGCCAAGCACCTGTAGGTGGAAATAAAGGAGGGCAGGGTGATAAAAACCAAGGAGCTGGAAACCCTGATATAGCCGCCATGATTGCCCAACAACTGGTAGCACTCATCCGACCATAGTGGCACAGGTGAGTGACAATATCATCAATCATAACAATGGAGGTGGTAATGAGGATACTAGACATGATGATGAAAATGGCGGTTATGAAGATAATAATGAAAATGGTGGTGGAAATGACAATGGAGAAGGAGATGGAATGGGTAATGGGAATGGTAATGGAAACGTGAATGGGAATGGTATTGGAAACGTGAATGGGAATGGCAATAGAGGAAGAGTTGGTTGTACTTACAAGGAGTTCATGACTTGTAAGCCAAAAGAGTTTATTGGAAAAGGTGGAGCCATTTCCTTGACCCGATGGATTGAAAAGAGGGAATCTGTGATAGTCAGCAACTATGCTGAAAATCAAAAGGTGAAGTATGCTACATGTCCGTTGGTGGGAAAAATGTTAACATGGTGGAATATTCGAGTGCAAGCTCGTGGAAGAGAGGCAGCAATGGCCATGACCTGTGCAGAATTCAAAGCATTGGCAACCGAAGAATATTGTCCAATAAACGAAATGCAAAAGTTGGAGCATGAATTCTGGAATCATGCGATGGTAGGGTCGGGTCATGCTGCTTACACCGACCAGTTTCACGAGTTGGCAAGACTGGTGCCACACTTGGTGACACCTGAATCAAAACGGACTGAGCGTTACATTTGGGGTTCAGTAGCTCAAATATGTGGTCTGGTCACTGCTGTGGCACCTCCAACAATACATAGTGCAATTTTGAAGGCTGGAACTCTAACTGATGAGATGGTAAGAACTGGGGTGCTAGGGAAGATAGTGAGAAAAGAAGAGATATGGGGGAATCGAGCAGGCAGCCAGGGGAAGATTTGATAAAAAGGCAAAGGTGACTAGAGGTTTTGTGGCAGTGAATCAAGGGAAAAAGGACTATGTTGGGCCATATCCAAAGTGTGGGAAATGTAACTATCATCATCCTGTTGCGGCACCGTGCCAAGTTTGTGCGAATTGTAGGCGCCCGGGGCATCTTGCAAAGGACCGTAGAGTGGCACCCAACTTAGTTGCACCAATAAATGCAATCAATCCAACTAGAAACATTAGAGTTTGCTACGAGTGTGGGAGCCCCGACCATTATCAGAATGTGTGCCCCAGGCTGAATCGAGCACCGGGTCAACAAAGGAATATACAAAATCAAATGATGGCAATCGCTGGTAATCAAGGGCAAGGTAATCAAGGAAATGCTGCCCGGGACATGCGTTTGTGATTGGTGCAAACGACGCGCGCCAGGACCCAAATGTGGTTACGGGTACATACATTCTCAATAATCACTTTGCATTTGTATTATTTGATACTGGGGCAGACAATAGCTTCATGTCTGCCGAATTTGTAACCTTACTTGGTTTGAACCCTAGTTGTTTAGAGACTGGCTTCTTAGTAGAAATGGCGAATGGTAAAATTGTGAGAGCTAGTGAAATAATTAGAGGGTGCACGATTACATTAGAAGATCATGCCTTTAACATAGATTTAATACCTTTTGAATTGGGAAGTTTCGTTGTGGTAGTGGGAATGGATTGGTTGTCAAAGTGTGGAGCTGAAATTATTTGCTGAGAGAAGGTGATGCGGATCCCTATGCCTAATGGTGACATGCTCAAGATTTAAGGAGAACGAGTAGGAAGGAGTCTAAAGATCATATCATGTATGAAAGCTCGTCGTTATT
The DNA here is from genome assembly GCA_025506515.1 of Flaveria trinervia. Classification (NCBI taxonomy): domain Eukaryota; kingdom Viridiplantae; phylum Streptophyta; class Magnoliopsida; order Asterales; family Asteraceae; genus Flaveria; species Flaveria trinervia. Next base: position 32,558,088 of record CM046450.1, on the reverse strand, counting down.
TGTTGAAGCAATGTTAAGCATTTCTAGTACATGTAGTGAAGAAGAAACCTGAGGAAGGGAAACTGGAAGACATTCCAGTAGTGCGAGACTTCCCGGAAGTATTCCCTGACGATTTGTCTGGTTTACCCCCCTCCTCGACAAGTGGAATTCCACATAGACTTGGTATCTGGAGCGACATCAGTAGCAAAGATGCCATATCGTTAGCTTCGTCGGAAATGCAAGAGTTATCAAGTCAACTACAAGAGTTTCTAGATAAGGGTTTCGTACGACCAAGTCACTCGCCATGGGGAGCACCAATACTATTTGTAAAGAAGAAGGATGGAACGTTTCGAATGTGCATAGACTATCGAGAGTTGAATAAGTTAACCGTGAAAAACTGATATCCACTTCCCAGGATCGATGATCTGTTTGATCAATTACAGGGAATGTTATATTTCTCTAAGATCGATCTCCGATCAGGTTATCACCAGTTACGTGTCCATGAGGCGGACATACCAAAGACAACATTCAGGATGCCGATATGGGCATTATGAGTTCTTAGTCATGCAGTTTGGGCTGACCAACGCTCCAGCAGTGTTCATGGATCTTATGAACCGGGTGTGTAAATCCTATCTGGACAAGTTTTTGATCGTGTTGATAGATGATATACTTATCTATTCAAGATCAAAGGAAGACCACGAACAACACCTTCGAGCGATACTCAAATTGTTGATGGAAGAGAAACTTTACGCCAAGTTCTTAAAGTGTGAATTTTGGTTGCGGGAAGTGAAGTTTTTGGGACACGTGGTTAATAAAAAGGGAATCCACGTTGATCCTGGAAAGATCGAAGCAGTTAAAAAGTGGGATGCCCCTAAGACACCCTCAGAGATACAAAAATTTTTGGGATTGGCTGGTTACTATTGACGATTCATTCCAAACTTCTCTAAGATCACTCAGTCGTTGATGATGTTAACATAAAAAGATAAGAAGTTTGATTGGGACATAAACAAGAGGAGGCATTTCAGACGTTGAAGGAAAGGTTATGCAATGCACCGATATTAACCCTTCCTGATGGATCAAATGATTTTGTGATGTTTTGCGATGCCTCACATCAAGGCCTAGGTTGTGTGCTTATGCAAAAGGATAAGGTGATTGCTTATGCCTCACGTCAACTTTAGGTGCACAAAAAGAACTATACGGCACATGATTTGGAATAAGGCGCAGTGGTGTTCGCCCTAAAGATATGGAGGCATTATCTATATGGGACTAAGTGTGTTGTCTACACTAGTCATAAAAGTCTTCAACACATCTTTGATCAAAAGGAACTGAATATGCACCAAAGGAGATGGGCAGAACTCCTAAGTGATTATGACTGTGAGATTCGATATCATCCAGGAAAGGCGAATGTAGTAGCTGATGCCTTGAGTAGGAAGGAGCGTGTTAAACCCCTACGTGCGCGAGCATTAGGGATGACTATTCAATCGAACTTGAAAGAGCAAATACTATTGGCGCAGGGTGAAGCGCTAAAGTAAGAAAATGTTGCACGTGAAGAGTTCTGAGGGTTAGACAAACAGATGAACTGTAAAGAAGATGGTGTATGGTATTTTGTGGATCGTATATGGGTACCTAAATGGGGTGATATTCGAACCCTAGTTATGAATGAAGCACACAAGTCCGAGTATTCTATTCATCCTTGTGTAGACAATATGTATCAAGATCTTAAGGAGTTGTATTGGTGGCCAGGTATGAAAAAGGATATTGCAAAGTATGTGAGTGAATGCTTGACTTGTTCCAAAGTCAAAGCCGAACATCAAAAACCGTCAGGTCTGTTGCAACAACCGGAAATTCCCGAATGGAAGTGGGAAAATATAACGATGGATTGCATCACTAAGTTGCCTAGAACAAATAGTGGGCATGATTCAATTTGGGTCATAGTGGATCGAATGACGAAATCTACTCATTTCTTGCCTATTCGCGAGGATTATAAAATGATGAAGTTAGCAAGGTTATATGTGAATGAGATAGTAACTAGGCATGGGGTGCATGTGTCTATTATATCTGATCGAGACAGTAGATTTACATCTCTGTTTTGGCAGACTCTTTAGAAGGTGATGGGTACTCGCTTAGACTTAAGTACCACCTATCATCCACAAACCGTCGGTCAAAGTGAACGAACGATACAAACCTTAGAGAACATGCTTAGGGCATGTGTGATTGACTTTCGTGGGAGCTGGGATACCCACTTACCATTGAGTGAATTCTCTTACAATAATAGTTACCACACGAGCATCGGTTGTGCTCCATTTGAGGCGTTGTATGGAAGGAAATGTAGATCTCTGGTGTGTTGGGCGGAAGTAAGTGAAAGCCAATTGACAGGCCCGGAGATTTTCCAAGAGACGACTGACAAAATATTTCAAATCAAGGATAGGCTTAAGGCAGCTCGAGATCGACAATAAAGCTACGCTGATAACTGTCGCAAACCCTTAGAGTTCAACGTTGTGATCATGTCTTATTGAAAGTTTCTCCGTGGAGGGAATCGTGCACTTTGGAAAGAAAGCGAAATT